>PVIU01002460.1:90253-172107 GCA_004026605.1 Ondatra zibethicus | reverse complement strand
CTCAATCGTGCCGCAAGGACATGTGTTCAACTATGTTCATAGCGGCTTTGTTTGTCATAGCCAGAACCTGGAAACAACCTAAATGCCCCTCGACTGAAGAATGGATAAGGAAAATGTGGTACATTTACACAATGGAGTACTACACAGCAGAAAAAAATAACGACAGCTTGAATTTTGCAGGTAAATGGATGGAACTAGAAAGCATTACGTTGAGTGAGGTAACCCAGACACAGAAAGACAATTATCACATGTACTCACTCATAGGTGGTTTTTAAACATAAAGCAAAGAAAACCAGCCTACAAACCACAATCCTAGAGAACTTAGACAACAATGCAGACACTAAGAGAGACTTACATAGATCTAATCTACATGGGAAGTAGAAAGTATAAAAAGACAAGATCTCCAGAGTAAATTGGGAGCATGGGGACTTTGGGGGAGGGTTGAAGGGGGGAAGGGGAGAGACAGGGAGGGGAGCAGAGAAAAATGTAGAGCTCAGTAAAATCAATAAAAAAATGTAGCTACAAATATTCTCCATCCTGCTGGTCCCCCTGGACTGGTTTTTCTTCACCCACCTGTTCCTGAAGGTGCTTATGAAATAACTACTCTGAGGTTTCATATTAATTACATATTTTTTGGCCTTTTAGCTCAGGTTTTGTACTTACTAACTCTTACATCTTAAATGAACCCATTTTTATTATTTTAGATTTTACCATGCGGCTTGTGGCTTGTTCTCTCACAACTTGCTTCTTGGGTAGCTTCATGGCATCTGCCTGACTCTGCCTTCTTTCTCTCTGCATTCAGTTTAATTTTCCTGCCTACAAATATCTTGCCCTTCCATAGCCCAAAGCAACTTCTTTATTAATCAATGGTTGAAAGGCTGGAAAAGATTCCATTTCTGTGCTGGTGCCTTTTGGGCCCTGAAACTATACCCCTGCCCACAGAAAAAGCTGAAGGCTGCCACCCCAGCCCTCAGGATAAGCTGAAGACCGCAGGACCCCTCTTTCTGGGAAGTATTAGGTAATGGAGAAACCTAAGTACACAAAGTTGCTGACTGCAGCCCATTCCCCCACCCATAATCATAAAGAGAATGTTGACCACCCAACTTCCCCCGTCAGCTAGGTAATATTTCAAGCAGCCTCTGCGGTTAGCGAAGGGTCAGAAGATATCTGGAGGATGTAACCAGGGGGCCTGTTGCTATCCCTCTTCAATAATAATAGCCTATCAGGAACTAACAGCGGAGCTTTACCTGATCTTTGGCCAATTGTGATATAGGATAGGTAATTTGTATTTTGAGACTGTAATCTTGTGACTGCTGCGTGTTTTTTGTCTTTATAAACCCCTTATAATTGTAGACAGGGTCCATCTCCCTCTATCTGCTTTGCCGGAGTATTAGGCAGGGGACCCATGCTAGCCTATACATAATAAATGAAAACTTGCTTTTGCATTCGGAAGTGTGGCTTTGTGGTGGTCTTCTTGGGGGTCCTAGGACTCAGGCACAATGTAATAAAACATTCACAGCATACAGAGGGGAATCCTACATGAGTTAAATTCATGTAGGCGGAGCCTGTGAAAGACACTGCCTCTTTTTTTGAATAGCATACTGCCTCTAACTGCAAACTCTCTTGTGTGATAACATGCCCCCTTTCTAACTGAGTTTGGGACTCTTAAGCAGTGTCTTCCTCATATGTTGGGCACAGTTTTCCTGTGTTCTGTTAGTAGTATTGCTTTTCCCCAAACTGTGTAATTCTGGGAAATATAATAAGACAGTCAAAACCTTTTACCCACACTGCAATAAAAACCTTAGAAGCCTAGTCTCTATAATTAACTTCCTGACAAGATGAGTTGGCCAGACAGAGTCCTTGTGAGGTGATCACAGGAGGACTTTCACTGAGTGGAATTGCAAGTGTCTGGTCTTGCTAAATCAAAGTCCTTCAAAGATTTATGACAATTAGGTGGTATTGCAGGTGTCTGTCCTTGTTTTATCATAGTTCTTCAAAAGATCAATAGCAGCTATATTGCCTAAGCTTCCTTTACCGGTACCTCCTTGCTCTGATTCAAAATAGCAGTTAACACTCTATACCAGGTTTTGACATAAGACTTTAGATTCAGCAGACTGTTTTTGTTTAGGTCCTGATATTCAGGTGATAAGAAAGGCTGTTAACTGACTAACCATGCCCAGATATTATTAATCACATTTAAGAAATGTAAAATAGCACACTGATTCTTTGCCTCTTCCTTAGATCTCTCATTGGTTTAGTCTCTTCTTTTTGGTTAGTTGGGACCTCCTCACAGCTGCAGCTGTGTTTGGCTACAAACTAGCTGATAAGTTTTGCTATGGTATCTTCAAAGAATGCCAGTGGTCCTGATTTGCCTTGTAGTTTCTTTTATTACTAACAAGTTGTTAATGAACGGGTTTGTATATGCTTGGGGATTTGTAACAGCAGAAGAATAAAGAGCACGACTCAAACAGCACGTGGGTGAGTTCATTCTGTTACCTCTCAGACTAGAAAATTTCCAAGTCCCTTTCCTTACACTGAGGCAACTGACCTGAACCTTGGCAGAAAGACAGTACAGCTGGACTCTGATGGCTCCCAAAATTATCTTACTCAAATTATATAAAATGACTGGAATTAGATAATTATGAAAAGACTTGGACATTTTTAGTAATCCAGAAATTCTTTCACATATATCTATTTTAAAAAAGTTCTTTCTTGATAATTTCATACATGTTTACAATGTATTTAGATTGTCTTCATGCATTTCTCTATTATCCTCCTCCCATTCCTGGATACCTCCTTCCAGAAGACCCCTCAGTCTGAGCTGAGGAAAACTAACGCTGCTCTAGGTTTGTTGCATAAAGCCTTTTGATATTAAGATAGATTATTTATGTTCCTAGTTTCTTTAGTCTATTTCATGAAGTTGGAATTTGTCAAAAGCCTTTCTTGCATTTCCTGAGAGTATCATATGATTTCAGTCTACTTATTTGATGTATTACACTTATTGACAATGTGTTGGACCATTCCTGCATCTCAATAGAAAGTGAACTTGATCATGTTGAGTAATCTTTTTGATGTGTTCTTTTCTTGTGTGTGCATGTGTATATGTGTATGTTTATATTCAGGTTAAAATGCTTGTGTGTGTGTGCAGCTCATATTGTCCCTCAGATGCTCTCCACTTTGGTGTTTGAGAAAGGATCTCTTGTTGGTCTAGAGCAAATCAAGTAGTCTAGGCTGACTAGCTAGTGATCTCCAAGGGTCTGCATTCCTCTTCTTTTCAGCACTGAGATTGAAAGTGTGTGCCACCATACCCAATTATTTTTTAAAACTGGGGTCAAATTCAAGTGCTAATGCTTGCAAGGTAAGACTTTGTCAACTGAGACATATACCCAGCCCTTGATATGTTATTGAATGTGTGTGTAAGTATCATATCAAGATTTTTTACATGTATGTTCACCACCGAGATTGGTCTACAATTTTATTGTTTCTATGTGTGTTGTTATCAGGTTTGATATCAAGATAATATTAACTTCAGATAAAGAACTTGGCAATGCCCTTTCTTTTCTGTTCTATGTAGTAGTTGGAGAAGCACTGGTGTTGGTTTCTTGGAGGTCTGATAGAATTCAGCAATGTGTCCATCTGGGCCTGGGTGTTTTCAGCCAGAAAACATTTCATCACTTCTTCAATCTTGATGCTTGTTATAATTTATTATTGTTTTTTCAGTTTTTTATATGACTCGTTTTAGGGAAAGTCCCATGGGCTACAGTATATATGGAAGAATATGTATACTGTATTGGTTGGATAGGATATTCTGCAATGTCTGTTAACTACATTTGGTCTTTGATATAGTTATGCTTGAGAATTACACATACATATACAATAAAGTATGATTATATCTATCCCACCACACCTCCCCCAACATGCCACCCTTGCAATTTCATGTCTTTTTCAATCTCCCTAAAGTCTAGTTAATGATGCATGTATATACACTGTTGTAGGGCCATCTGCTAGAATGTAGGAATCCTATCAGTTGCCACAACATCTGCAAAGAGAGTTTCTCTTCCTAGAAACTACCAACTGACAATAACTCTTCAGACAGGAATGGGGACCTGAAGATATTATACTTCACCTTTGTTTGATCTTGTGTAGGTAACTCCAGGTGCTGTAGGTTCATAGTGTGATAGCCCCTCATGTCTAGAACACAGCGTTTCCTAGTCCTTTCCCGCACATCATCCAGCTCTTACATTATCCTCACTTCTTCTTCCTCAGTATTCCCTGAGCCCTGAGTGGGGTTGATATAGATGTCCCGTTTAGGACTGAGCACACAGTCTCTTATTCTCAGCACTCTGATCAGTTATGCATCTCTCCACTGATGTGGGATGTGCTTCTGTACACTACAAATATGTGTTGTTTTTATTGCTTGATGAATAAAGTATCTGTGTCCCATGGCAGGGCAGAACATAGCTAGGTGGTAAGTCCAAGCAAAGATACAGGTGAAGAATGGTGGGGTCTGGAGAGATGCCAGTGAGCTGCTGGAACAGCAAGATGTACTAGAGAATAAAGGGGAATGTGTCAGATAGGAGGGAACACGAGTAAAGGAATCCCACACTAGCTCCCAATATGGTATAATACAGATTTCTTTATTAAAGGGGAACTCACAGATCACAATGGGGAGCAGGAAGGAAATCCAACATCCAAGTGTGGCAAGCAGGGAAAGAAAGAGAGAGAGAGTGGGTGGACCCGTGTGCTTTTTGGTACCCAAGGCCATGCCCAACCTGGTCCAGCCTCTCAAAGACTGTTGGCTGAAGGCAGATCCCCATCACCTCCTCCTTTTGTCTAAATAAGAAAGTTCCAAACCCAATACAAAACTATATACAATAAGAACAGACATCAAGTATAAACATTAGAATTACAACCAGCATAAACAATATTAAGCAAGAAACATATGCTGAATATTTCAATAATTATCCTACCCTATGGAGTCTAAGTCTTGTATTAGAAATGACTTGGCTAAGTAATAAGAGGAAAGTAACTATGACTATCTAGTCTTCAACCCCATCGAAGGCCTGAGAAGGGAGATAATATTACTTGAGTAGGCAGGAAGTGCAATCAAGCAGCTCCCAATATGTGCAGTAGATGACAGAGACAACTGACTAACCAAAATCTCATTTGCAACATTGGAGCAACCAACTTTGGCTAAGGCCTAGAGTAACTGACAGACCATTTTCAGACATAGGAAATTTTCAAAACTGTCTTATCCTGTCTTGGCAAGGTTTAGTGGTATATATATATATATTCTGCTTGTCTGGTTTGGACACCATGCATTTTGTCAGTGGTCAAGGCACGGGCAGTTTCCTGCTCAAAGGCCAGTTTTACCAAAAAAACCCAAGCTTCAAGTGGAATCTCTTCAGTGCTCAACATTCTTCTGGGAATAGATTGGTGCTGCCAGGAGCAATCATATCTCATGTCAACAGAACCCTAAGTTATTTAAATGCCACATTCTATAGTTCTTTGAAGTGGTTGAAGATTACCTATCTATGCAGAATACAATCTCTATGTATCTAAAGAACCTGATTAGTCTAACTATAAGTATGAAAGACACGGATGACTGTTGACCTATAATACTTAATACCTGTATAACTTAAAGACTAAGACTTCATATTAGAATATTAAACAATCTTTAAACAACTGTACAGCAATTGAGGACAATGACCTCAAAATGTAAACAATATAAGTATCTTGATCAGAGGTAGAAATGCATAGTACAATATGATAACTACATCCTAAAATTGTATCAATATACAAAATGTCTTAAACAGAGGTAGAAACATGCATGCATGTATATAATATGAAAAAATAACTTTGCATAGGTGTACAAATGTTGTAAATAGAAATAGAAGCATATTCAATATAACAAATATAATTTGAACTTCTATCAATATACAGGAATCTTTACCAATGTAAATTATCTATAAATAATAGCTCACAAGTATTCACTCTATTACTCACTATTACTATTATTAGTGTGAGTAATCTCACACTAATCTATCTATTATCCTATTCAATTTCCTCTTTTTTGTGAGATCCCTGAGCCTGCAAAATTTCTACTCCAAACCCCAACCCTATACCAGTTATAATCAATCCCTAAATGATGTCCCTAACTCTGAGGAAAAAACTTTGTTTGGAGAGGGGTGTCATCTTCTAGAATTACTTCCAGCTGTCACGGAGGTGATGTTTTTTTCTATGGGATCCTATAAACCTAAATTGATAGCTAAGTTCCAAGATTACTGTCTGGTATATTTGCAAATAGTCTCTGAGTAGTCGATAGGGTTTCTCTAACTTCTTATTTGGAGTTATGGGCAGAATGTTGTAAGAAGGTGCACCATTACAGCTAACTAAGTTGGAATCATCTTGAGCAGCTGGGTAGTGCTATCAGCATCATGATGTCATATCAACCAGGTAGAGTCATTGTTGTGGGGTCTCATCTTCTTCCTGGAAAATTCAAAGGTTACTGCAGGAAAATCTATTGTTCATTGGGGAAAACTTAAACGTTATTCATATAGACATATATTCAATGAAAAATATGATATAGACAAAATAGTTATGGAGAAAAGTAAAATTGTTTCCTAAATTCTTTCTTTCTATCCCATACTAGATGGCTTCTGACATGAGACAGAAACTCTGAGTTTTTCTTTTAACGACATGCTTGGATTTAGAGAAGGATATTCATTGTCTAGCTCCAAAGCCAGGTTTGATTTTTAAGTCAGTCTATAATTCTACTGGGTATTAGCTATTTATATATCTGTACAGAGAATGAAATTTTACCCTGCATATGACCTGTCCTCATAAGTTATATTCCTCTTTGTTCAGTGATCCTTTCTGGATAGTATTCTTTTCCTCTTTAGGCATCCAAACATCCATGTTCTCTTGACTTTTTGAAGATGAGTGCTTTCCTACAATGACAAGAACAACCCTGCCCCAACCCTTATATGGTTTCTTTGCCACTTGTATGATTGTTACCTCTGTGAATGAGCTATCATTTCTCTTTTTCAAGAGGGTTCTCCTTTTCAAATGGAATCTTTATTAATTTTGAGGGTATCCATAGCTTTTCTTCTCCTGTGGAAACAAGAGAGAAGCACCTTCCCCAACATAGCACATCTCCTGGTTTCCATTCTGAGGTCAACACGTCCTTGAAATAAACCGGCTAATTTAATTCAGAAGTTTTTTCTATTATTCAATGTCTCTCCTGCCATTGTTCCTTTAAGAAAGGAACATTAAGAAAATTCAAAGTTAATAAAACATTGTGCAATCTATTTCTGGGGATATTTTCCATTCCTTTCTCTTTGTTTAACATATCCTTTATAGTTCAATTTGATCTTTCTACAACTGTCTGACCTATAGTATTGTTTGGTAGACCTGTAAATCTGTAATATACTTTATAGTATAATAAGCAAAAAACTTTTATTTTCTTAAAGACATATGCTGAACCATTATATGTCTTTATTTGTGCAGGTATACACATGATGGTCATAACTTCTAATAAATGCATGATTATTGAATCATCCTCTTCTGAGCTCAAGGCAGTTGAGCTCAGAAAGCCTGAATAAGTGTCAATGGTGTGCTGTACATATTTTAATTTTGAAAATTCTATAAAGTGGAACATATCCATCTGCCAGATTTCATTCCTTTGAGTTTCATTTGGGTTACTCCTTGTAGGTAATGGTATTTGATTATAGAGAGAGTAAGTAGGACATCTTATTATAATTTCCATGTATTAAAAATCTCTTTCTTTAAGCCTTTGCTATTGACATGATGTTTTTAATGAAATTCTGAGGCCTTTACCACACTTCCAATCAACAATCAATCAATTTATGCATTACCTTGTGCTAGAGGACCTAGGAAACCCGTATGGTTTTGGATGTGTGTTATGTATATGGGACACAGCCTATTCCTGATTATATCTTGAACCTGAATGAATAATGAAGTCAATTCTGTATCATACCAATAAATTCAGCAGTTTCAATATGCAAGACAGCTCTTTCTGCATATTTGAATCAGAAACTACATTGAGAGGTTCTTTAAATTCCCTTAGTACCATGAAAATAGCATATAACTCTACTTTTTAGACAGAATTATAAGGGTTTTGTTCCACCTTACTTAAATCTTCTGATTTGTAACCTGCCTTTCCTGATTTATCTGCATCAGAATAAAATGTATGGGCTCTAGTTATTGGTGTGTCATGGACAATTTGGAGAAGAATCCAAGCAGTTCTCTTTATAAGGTTAATTCTATTGCTTTTGGGATAATTGCTACTATTCTCTCTTAAAAAATTAGCACAAGCCCTTTGCCATGGTTCATTGTCTTGTCAATGTAACATGGGGGCTGGCTTGTTGGGGTTTATGTCCTCCCCAGTTCCCACAGCCGGTAAGCCCCCAAAGAAAATCACACAGAGGTCTCCTTAAGTTATAAACTGATTGGCCCATTAGCTCAGGCTTCTTATTAACTCTTATAAATTTTATTAACCCATTATTCTAGTATATGTTAACCACATGGCTCAGTATCTTTTTCAGCAGGGCAGGTCACATCTTGCTTCTTCGGTGTCTGGACAGGACTGAGGAGAGAGCTTCCTTCTTCCCAGAATACTCCTGTTCTCTTTGCCCCACCTCTACTTCCTGTCTGGTTGTTGTGCCTATACTTCCTGCCTGGCTACTGGCCAATCAGCATTTATTTACAATATAATTGACAGAATATAGAATTGTTCAATACCATCATAATTTTTTTAATTTCAACAGTAGTAAAAGGCTGGGTCTATTCCTGCTAGTTGATGAAGTTTCAGTTTTTATTTTATAATTAATTCAGAGACATTTTCCACATAAATTTTTAATTTTTTACTTGGTTTATGTGGTAAAAGATCAATTCTAAAATAATATCTTCCCTCTGTATTAAAATAGGAAAATTCTGGAAGGCAATATGGCTAGAATGCAATTAAGATTTAGATCTTCTCTATCCACACATGCCTCCTGTAATTTCTCTTCAACAACAGTTAATTCTTTCTCAGCTTCAACTGTTAATTCCCTGTGACTATTTAAGTCTTTTTTTTTTAACCATCTTTGGTTTTGTTTAAATGAATTATTAGATCAGGTGTTATCCCAATATCCTATTGTAGACTGGAAATGTCTCCTAACGATCCGTGAAAGTCATTAATAGTCCACAATCAATCTCTCCTAATTTGTGCCTTTTGTGTACAAATTATTTTCTATAGACCCTTTTTATAATTGACAGAATCTTCTCTTTGTACTTTTTTCAGGAGCAATTTGTAATCCCCATCTAGGCAAAACTTTCAAACTTTCTTTACTTCTTCAAACATTCTTTCTTTTTTTTTCAACTAGAGGAAAGTTTTTTTTTTCTTTTTTTTTTCTCTGCTCCTCTCCCTGACACTCCCCTCCCTCCCTCAACCCTCCCCCAAGGTCCCCATGCTCCCAATTTATTCAGGAGATCTTGTCTTTTTATACTTTCTACTTCCCACGTAGATTATATCTATGTAAGTCTCTCTTAGTGTCCGTATTGTTGTCCAAATTCTCTGGGATTGTGGTTTGTAAGATGGTTTTCTTTGCCTTATGTTTAAAAACCACATGAGTGAGTACATGTGATAATTGTCTTTCTGTGTCTGGGTTATCTCACTCAAAATAATGCTTTCTAGTTCCATCCATTTTCCTGCAAAATTTAGGCTGTTGTTATTTTTTCTGCTATGTAATACTCCATTGTGTAAATGTACCACATTTTTTTTTATCCATTCTTCGATTGAGGGGCATTTAGGTTGTTTCCAGGTTCTGGCTATGACAAATAAAGCTGCTATGAACATAGTTGAGCACATTTCCTTGTGGCGCGATTGAGCATTCTTTGGATATATACCCAAAAGTGGTATTACTGGGTCTTTAGGAAGGTTGTTTCCTAATTTTCTGAGAAATCACCACACTGACATCCATAGGGGTTATACCAGCTTGCATTCCCACCAGCAATGCAGAAGTGTTCCTTTTTCTCCACAGCCTCTCTGGCATAAGTTGTCATCAGTGTTTTTGATCTTGGCCATTCTTACAGGTGTCTTCAAACGTTCTTTCTAAGGTATCTGTGTTTGAATCAGATAGCAAAATGTCATCCTATAATGGTAAATTATACATTTAGGACATTGCTTATGTATTATTTCCAATGGCTGAGTTACAAAGTACTGGCACAAGGTGGATCTATTGAGCATTCCCTGTGGGAGAACAATCCATTGATATCTCCTAGTAGACTGAGAATTATTATAAGTAGGTGCTGTGAAGGCAAATTTTTCTCTATACTTTTCTTGTAAAGGTATAGTGAAGAAACAATCTTTTAAATCAATAACTATAAGAGGCCACCCTTTAGGTAATAGAGAAGGCAGAGGAATTCCAGATTGTAGAGAGCTCATAGGTTGAATTATCTTGTTGGTAGATCTTAGATCTGTCACCATCCTACATTTTTCAGATTTCTTTTTAGCAACAAATACAGAAGAATTCCAAGAGCTGGCTGATTCTTCAATATGATGAGCACCTATTTGCTTCTATACCAGCTGTTTTAAAGCCTGTAGTTATTCTTCTGTTAAAGGCCATTGTTTAACCCATACTGGTTCCTCAGTTAACCATTTTAAAGGTGGGGCTGCTAGTACCTCTGAAGGTTTGCTTATTTCTTTGTGTTCTTGTACAGCCTGAATGGCTGTTGACCTTTGTTTATAGTACCTTATAATATCCTTCCCAGAATCATGAGTTTTTTGGACTTCAGAAATGTTAATCTGGGTATTCTATTGCTGTAGCAGGTCATGACCCCATAAATTCACTTCAATATTAGCTACATATGGCCTCAGCCTTCCTCTCTGTCCTTCTGGCCCTATGCATTCAACCTATCTCGTACTTTGTTTCACTTGAGATAGGGTTCCAATTCCTAGGCATTGAACATCTTGAAGAGGTCAATTTGGATACCAAGATTCTGGAGTAATGATAGTCACATCCACACCTGTGTCCCAGTAAGTCCACAATTATAATGTTATTATATGCATTCTTAGCTTTGGTCTTTGATCATTTATAGAAGTCTGCCAAAATATATGCTTTCTATTTCCTACTGTAGTTTTTGATTCATCCTGAGTTAATTTTACAAAAGGTACAGTCTAATAGTAATTCATTTAAGGAGAGATTCAGCATTCTGGAGAAGGAAATGGCTGATTTGGCACATATAACCCAATCCATGACAGTGTGTGCTGAAACATTCTTTGAGAGAATTCGCACTGTTGAATGTATTAATCAGACTCTGTCAAAGGGGTATGACAGATCTTCGATAGGGTTGAAGATTAGATAGTTGTAGTTACCGTCCTCATGATTTAGCCAAGCTTAATTTCAATGCAAGATTTATATAGGATGTTTAGTAAAACTTTTGTTATGTGTTCTTTGCTTAATATTGTTTATATTGTTTGTAATTTTATATTTGGTATCTGTTCCTATTGTATATAGTTGTATTGGGTTTGGATCGATCTTGTTTAGACAAAAGGGGGAGATGATGGGGAAGCTCTGTTAACCAATCATGCCTAGTTAAGACGTGGCTACCTGGCACTCAGGAAGAAAACTGGGGAGACCAGGTGCGCGCTGTCTCTGCGCAGCTTCCACTGGACAGATAGGAAGTCGGACCTCCCCCTCTTGTAGCGTGAGTTTCTCCTTATAACCATTAAAATATAATTGTTATTTTGAGCTGGCCTGGTTATTTATTGTATTGACTTAATTCACAACAAGTATTTTTTTTTTTACAGTAGGCAATGGATTTTTAAAAATTTCTTGGTGAGACATGCTCTCTACAGTGACTGGGAATGACTGTACCACGTTTGACATGGGGGCCTGTGAAAGGCCCTCCAATGAGTTTCCCCATGGTATCTTGTTGCCTTGTATGTCTTTTGTTGATTCATATCCATTGGTTCAATGTTTGACTTTGCCACATCACATACATATTTCAGAAGATTGAGACCATTGCCATTACCAGAGGAGAAATTATTTCTAGGAATTTGCCAGAAGCAAAGATGTGTATTTTGTTTATATCCATCTTAAGTTCACAAGTTAAGTAAGCTATTCAGAAGGTTCTGTAGGGTAAGTTTCAGACCTAGGAAATTAACATAGTGAGACCTGCAGGCCCCAGGCTTTAGAAGCAATTAGCATTTCCTTTGTTAGTTAACAGTCACAGGCCCTCAGTATTTCCTTATCAGCTAGGGATGTCTCCAGACCTGACATTCCAGTTAGATCAATGACATTCCAGCATCCTACCTACTCTCCCCCCTGCCTGTTTGCTATATAACAGCTCCTGAGGAATAATAAAGTTGGCAGCTTGATCAGAAAGCCAGACTTGCTGTCATTTCTTGTGTCTCTTGCCTCTCCATTCCTCTCTCCAGGTTACCATGGACCCCATTCATGTCCTGCTGGTTGGGACAGGAATTCCTTGCCTACAATCCCTTCTCAGATGTCCTATTCTACCACATGTAAAGCTTTTGGTATTTTGGTGTCTCCTTATATCCCTGGAAATTGCTTCTCTTACCCAAGCCTCAGTATTACAATCAAAAGCCTTAACATTAATTGTATGCAGGATCCATTGGTGCTGATCTGACCTTTAAAGCCCCAAGTATCTTTTTGCATCTATGTTGATATTTTCAAAAGCCAGAGATTCAATAAGTACTCATTTAGCTCCTGGGTCTGTTAGTCCTGCTTGTACAGCCTTAGTTAATCTTTGTAAAAAGTCACTAAAGGGTTCTCTCTAGCTCTGTTTAACCTTGGTATATGATTCAATTCTTTTTCCTTTATCTTGAATCCTGTCTGAAGCTTTTAAGGCTGCTGTGTGGCATAGGGACAAGGTATGTTCATCTTATAGAGCCTGGTTCTGTGGGTCTGAGTAATAGCCCTCACCAAGAATTTGATCTTGGGAAGCCTCAAATCCTTTTGCTTTTCCCTGTTGTTCTAAAATTTTTGCCTCTTCTCACTAGTAGCACGTCCATAGAAGCTGTGGTCCATCTTTGAGGACTGCTGAAACAAATTGAAGCCAATTGTGTGAGGTAGCCTTATTGCTTGAAGCCCACATTTTCACCATTTCCCTAACAAATGGTGAATGCAAGCTATAATATATTATTGCTTGCTTAATTTCCTTTAGATTGCTCATACCTATAGGTTGTCATTTACATTCTTTGAATACATTAGGGTATTTAGTATCAGATGCCTTTTTACTGAAGATTACTGGATAAGCAGCTAAAACTCTGGGTAAGTCATCCCAAACTCTCTGGCACATACTGGTGAGACTAAATCCTGTTCTTGTACCTTGCTCATCAGTTCTGATAACTTCCCCAATAATTTCAAATCTTTTTACCACTGTCTTTTGTAAAGTCTGAATCTCCTGTCCTGCATGCAGTTCTAGTGCCCTCATTGATTCACTTAACTTCTGCTCCTTATTCTGCACATATGATTCCAAGGTATGAAATTTGTCCAGTAAAGATAATGTCTCATCCTTGGACATTATTTGGATGGTGTGCATACTACCTTCCTGGAGAGATACCCTACCTATTAACTTATCATTCCTTTTTAACAAATTCCAGTTGTTAAATTCATCAGTATGAATTCTTTCAGATAATTTCTCAGCACCCTTTGGTATGGATTGAATTTTGTCTATTAAATTAATGTTATCCTTTTCAATTGTATTAAACTTTTAAGCTAGCTTTTCATTATTAGTCTGTAAAGACTGATTCATTTCTAAAAGTTCCTCCTTTTTGGCTCTGTTATCAAGCCATTTTTTTAAAGGATATAATATGAAAAACAAAGCTAATTCCCCAAATCAAATAAATGGATGTTTAAGAAAAATCACATAAGACTTGCAGAATACCATCCATAGCATAAGCAAAATGGTTATTAAATTCCTGAATGGTAATTTTTGCTAGTAATCATATAACTTTCAAATTTATTCAAATTCACTTACATCCCTTATAAAATTTCGGTGAATTGGTGTAGGTGTAATCTTCTTTATTGGCCAGCAGGTGTTGCTGTTGCAGTCACTTGGCAGAGAGATAAGGAAGAGAGAAGTAAACAGTCATGAACAATCCTGGCTTGGTTTCTCACTTCGTTGCCCTCTTAGATACTGACAAATATGCTTTGTTTAACAAATTAAGAACAGTTATTAAGAATGATTAAAGTGATTCCATACATGGAGAGAATTTTTTGGTGGCCAGAATGAGAAAGACATCCACAGTTTTCTGTCAGTTATGAGCTGCAATGTGCAAAATGGTGGGCTGTGGCAGGCAATGTTGGGGTCCTAGGCAGCAACAAACAGGGAGCACAGCGGGTGTGTGTCCTAGTAAGTGTGGACTCATTCCCATGTGGAGCACTGGATGAAGGGGAATGTGTCAGATGGGAGGAACATGAATAAAGGAATCCCACACTAGCTCCAAATAGGATATAATACGGAGTTCTTTATTAAGTGGGAATTCACAGATCACAAAGGGGAACAGGAATGGAATCCAACATCCAGGTGTGGTGAGTGGGGAGAGAAAGAGAGAGAGCGGGCAGACCCACAGGCTTTTTGGCACCAAAGGCCATGCCCTACCTGGTTCAGCCTCTCAAAGGCCATTGTCTGAAGGAAGTTCCCCATCAAGAGAACAGGTAATGTCACAAAACCATGTGGTGATATACAGATGATTAGAAATGGGCTAATTTATATGTAAGAGTTAGGCAATAATAAGTCTGAGCCATCAACCAAGCAATTATAATTAATATTAAGCCTCTGAATGATTATTTTATAAGTGGCTGTGGGGACTGGTGGGAGGGTGGAGAAATCGGTCCAGTGGGACTGGGCAGGACAGAGAAAAACTTCTGGCTACAGCCACTGCATAAAGAAGCTTCTTTGACAAAGGCCAAGAGCAGCCCAGGTCTATGGCTGTAAACACAAACATTTAGAACGGACTTTGACAGCATGACCATTTAGCAAAATACCATCCCAGCTGGGATTACAACATCAGGTGAGTAGGTCTTAAGTCCAATAAAAAAGTACTTTGGTACCCCTCAACAGTCATGCCACTTTTATACTAGTGGGCTTAATTTGCCTGGCAGGTTGCTATTGCAACATGGAGGATCCAGTGTTTGTTAAGACCACTGATGGCTTCTCTTCCCTAGAGCCCTGCCCAGTATTTTTCAGCACTATAAAAGCTAGCCAACATGGAGGAAGCTTCCTGGTCAGTCTGAGATTTTTTTTTTTTTTTGCCCTACAGTCAAAGTGTGTCATTTAATTTACTGTTTATCTGTTTAATTATTGTTGGGGGATCTGTTTATGGTGAGAGTAGGGTATTTAACTCACTCATCATTATGCTAGGGGCTTGTTCTATAATTCTACATCTAGTAGAATTTGTTTTATGAAATTGGATATACTGGGGCTTGGTGTGTATGTTTAGAATTGTATCTTTTCTCTAACAAGTGTGATACCACCTTCTTTATCATTTCTCACTATGTTTGGTTTATAGTCTATTTCAGCCAATATTAGAACAGTGGGAACTGTTTGGTTCCATGTTCTTATAATATGCTTTTCTACATTTTCACCCTCAGGTAGCATCTTGGGACTATTTTTGCTTGAAGTCTACTTTATCAGATGTAAATGTAGTTTTTGGTTTATTTTTGACTTTCATTTACTTGATATTCTGACAAACATCCATTTGTTTACACTCTGTCTATGTATACATGTCTTTGTCACTGGGTGCATTCCTTATATAGAAAAATTAGAGCACTAGTTGGTTTACTTTTAGGGTTAGAGGGAGGGCTTGCTGGTCTATCCTTGATTATTGTGTTTTTTCTTTCTTCTCCATTCATGCTAAGAGATGCTGTTTTACGAAGTTGGACACGATTTATTCTTTCTTAGTTTTTCTATGTTCTTGTCTTCCTCTCTTGAAATTTATTTCTTCCTGGGATATATGATTAAGACTATTTTTCCCCTCTTTGTATTAGGATTCTTTCATATTAGGGTTCCGTCAAGTATCTTCTGCTTGGTGGTCATAAATTTCTTTAGTTTGTGCTTGTCTCAAGTAGCATATTTTCCTGTTGTTAATCACTTCAGGCATGTATTTGCTTTTCAGGTTTGACAGACACCATTCCATGCTCTTCTGGGTTTAGAGTTTGTGCTGGGTGGTCTGTTGTTGTTCTGATAGTTTGCTTATGTCGATTGTTTGACCTTTCTCCTTACAGATTTTCATTTTACTTCTGTTTGATAGTTTTGGCATTTTCACTCTGATGTGTTATGGAGAAGTTTCTCAGCTCATGTCTTTTCGGGTTTACAAGCACTTCTTGTGTTTGAATGTTTGCTTCGGAGATTTCTTCTATAATCTTACTTAATTTCCTCCGAATTTATTTTCTACTTTAGCTTCTTTACCTAGCAGATTCTTAGGTTTGTCCTCTTGATCATATCCATGTTCCTGGGTTTTGTGGCAATACTTTGGTGTCTCTTTATTGATATCTGAATGCAGCGTTTCCTTGTCTCTGTCCTCTACTCTTGATACCATTTCTCCTGCTTTGTTAAGTCATTGGTAATGTCTTTCATTGTGTTTTCTATATAACTGACTTTTGTTTCTGACATCCATTTATTTTTCAGGATCTTAATTTCACCATTGACTTTTTTATCTGTCATGTAAATTGATTTCCTTACTTTATTTGTTTATCTATTTACTCTTTGAAGTTAATTATAGAAGTAGAGAGTTTTGAATTTTTTTGCCACTCTTCCAGTATCTTGGGATTTTATAATTGAGTTATAGTCCCTCAGTGGTGTTGTGCTATCTTGCTTTTTTATGTTTTGTGTGCTATGTTATAATTTTTACTTCTGTTGTTGTGGATATCTCTTCTACTCTTATTTGGGGATCCTGGTGAACAGCCCACTCTTTAGGGTTCACTGAGCTTTCTGACACCTAACACTTCTCTGTGGCTCTGCATCATGTCTTCTCCCTCTCCATGACTACCTCCCATAGCTGGTGCTCACTTTGAGAGCCTGGCAGTTACCTCAGGCTCCTTGATTTGAGATTGTTCCTTGGTACCGACCCCCAGGGTAACGCAGTCTTAAATAATAATTCTGTCTAAGGACAGCACCCAGCCACAGCCCCTCTGAGAACTGGGAAGTGACAAGGTAGATCTTCTTCCACTTCTGACTCATCAGACTGGAGAGTCACTGTCTCATCAAAATATCCAACTGGATTTGAAGGCTGTGAGAACTGTGGGGCCCTTCCTGTGGGTAGAGTACCTGTGGTGGTTTGCAAGAAAGTGACCCCCATAAGGAGTGGAACTCTGAGGAGGCATGGCCTTGTGGAGTAGGCGTGGCCTTGTTGGAAGGAGTGTGTCACCGTGGTGGTGGGCTATGAAGTCTCCTATGCTCAAGCTATGTCCAGTGTCACAGTTCACTTCCTGCTGCCTTCAGATCAAGATGTAGAACTCTCAACTCCTTTTCCAGCACCATGAATGTCTTCCCACCTTGATGATAATGGACTAAGCCTCTGAACTCTAAGCCAGTCCAATTGAATGTTTTCCTTTGTAAGATTTGCATGTTATGGTGTCTCTTCACAGCAATGAAACGCTAACAAAGACAGAAGTTGGTACCAGGAACTAGGATATTGCTGTGATAGGCCTGACCATGCTTTTGTTTGAAGGAATATGGATCTTGGGACTATGAATTAGAAAAGCAGTTGAATATTTTAAGTGCTGCTTAATGGGCCCTACTATTAGGAGCATGGAAGACAGTGGTGCTGAATGTGATTTGAACTGTGGGGCCAGGCTTAAGAGGTTTCAGAGGAGAAGAATTTTAGTATGCTGCATAGAGATAATTCTTGTGATATTTTGGTGAAGAATGCAACTGTTTTTTACCCTTGTATGAAAAGTTTGCCTGAGACTAAATTGAAGAATTTTTGCATTAATTCTGTTGGCAGAGGAAATTTCAAAACTGCCTTGCAGAGACTCTGTTGTGTGGTTATTAGTGTTAACTCTAATGAAGATTTATAAGGAAAAGAATCAAGCTGAATAAGTAAAATTGCACAACTTACAATACACGGAGAAAAGGGGCACCAGGAATTGAAACAGAATCAAGTCCTGTGTTCAAGGAGATAAACAGATTAAGAAAAGGAATAAAGGGAATAGTGACCTCAGGGAAAGATCCCGCCCAGCTAACTTTTCAGCTTGTGAGAAGGAACTAAAGGAAAGCTGAGAGCCAAATGTGGTTGTGCATGCATTTAATTCCAACACTCAAAAGGCAGAGGCTGGAAGATCTCTGAGTTTGAGGCCAGACTGGTCTACAGAGCAAATTCCAGAACAGCCAAGCTTAGGCAGTGAAGAAAACCATGGGAAATAGAAAGCTGGTGAGTTGAACAAAGGGGCAGTGCTCCAGCCCCAGCAAGCAGTAGAACTTGGCAGCATCAGCCATATAGTGCTGGCTTTGGAGTCAAGGAGAGAAGGAAGGGGATGTGGACTCTTCCTCTGCAGCTAAGGAAAGCCATTGGGGTCATGCACTTGTCATTGGTGTCTTTGAATGAAGGCTTAGAGAGATTGTCGCATGCTGTGTGAGGATGAAGCAAGGATTGCCTTGGAGACCCCTAGATATTGGAGATGCCAGAGCTGTGGGATACCTGCTGAGGAAAGCTGATAACAGGGAATAGAACCAACTCAAGAGAAAGAAGTGTGTTGCAGTCATCAAAACTGAAAGGAATTGGAGATTTGAAGAGTTTTGATATCAGACATGGAAATGCAGAGTTTGGAGTTTGCACAGTTGGTTTTTGGTCTTGCTTGGTCTAGTATTTACTGACTATGCTCTCTTCCCTATGTTTTGGAATAATAATGCATATCCTATGCCATTATATGTTGGAAGTATGTGATTTTTTTTGATTTTGATTTTCCAGGGGATTATAGCTAAGGGATTGCATGAATCTCAGAAGATACTTTGAACCTTAGACTTTTAAATAAGTTTGAGGCTGTTACAGACTATGGGTCCTTTTTGAAGTTTAGACTGAATTCATTTTTGCATTATGATATGACTACAAGCCTTTGGGGGCCAGGGAGTGGAATGTGGTGGTTTGAAAGAAAATGACACTCAAAGGGAGTGGCACAATTAGGAGGTGTGGCCTTTTTGTAGTAGGCATGGCCTTGTTGGAATAGGTGTGGCCTTGTTAGAGGAAGTGTGTCATTGTGGGGATGGGCTTTGAGGTCTCCTATGCTTAAGCTATGCCCATTGTCACAGTTCATTTCCTCTCACCTGCAGATCAAGATGTAGAACTCTCATCTTCTTTTCCAGTACCATGTCTGCCTGCATGCCACGTGTCATGAAGATAATGGACTAAACCTCTGTACTGTAACCTAGCCCAATTAAATGTTTTCCTTTATAAAAGTTGCCTATGTCATGGTGTCTCTTCACAATAGAAACCCTAACAAAGATAAAAGACTAAGACAAAAATTAATTTTTAGTATCTAAGTCATCATGTGTTGGCTATGTTTTTTCTTGTAATCATTTTCAGATGACACACAAAACAGAAAAAATATAAACATAAACATAGAAATTCATTCCTATATTCTCAGTTCTTAATTTACTTCATCACTGGGGCAAAGTAAATATATTATTTTTACTTCATTGGGTGAATATATATTTTTTCAAGTTCAGGTGTTGGAGTTTAAATGAATAATTTTACTGTATCTATGCCTAACTTCTATTGTTATTATTTTGTTTCCAAATAGATATGAACTCCCCAAATCATTTGTTTATGGAAGGCAGTTCCAAACTTCCCATTTTAAAATATAGTTTTGTCTGTTCTGAGAATTTGTAGCACTGTGTCCAAAATACTTCATTCTAGAGCAGTTTTTCAGGATCCTTAGAAAGTTCTCCTAATACTTTACCTTAGCTGTAGTTGGCGGCTGCTCATTTGCTTCCTGGCTACCCAGACACAAAATAATCACACAGAAACTATATTAATTGCAATATTGTTTGGCCAATATTTCTAGCTAGTGCGTACATCTTAAATTAACCCATTTCTGTTATTTTATATTTTACCACAAGGCTCCTGGCTTACCAGTAAGGTTCTGGCTGGCTGTCTCCTTCTGTGGTTACATGGCATCTCTCTGATACCGCCTACTCTCTCTGTATATCTCTGTTTGGATTTTCTGCCTGGCTTTACTCTGGTAAGCCATTGGCCAAAAGCAGCTCCTTTATTAACCAATGGCAGTAATGCATATTAATAGCATACAGAGGGGAATCCCACATCACTTAGCTAGATCTAATTTTGTTTAACTAATTATAGGAAACCTAGCTGTTGGTTGGGTAAGTTCTGAAAGTATGACAAACCCAGGGTAATTAACTCACTGAGAACTGGACAAACCTGAGCAACTTGCCTGAAGAAGACAGGGGCATCTTTTGGTTCTTCCTGATTTATGTCCTATTGCTGCTGAATTTATTGTGTTTCTGCTCCAGTTGGTTATAGCACCACTCTCAACCCTCTGTGTGCTGTCCAAGCCTGTGCTGAATTGCTGGGCTCAAGTGATTCTCCTCCACCATCTGAAGTAGCAGGGCCTGCAGACATGCATCACTGGGCCTGGTTGTTTTTGCTTTATACTACAGACTGGAAGAGCATTTCTATTAAAGGTGGTGCACACCAGGAGATGCCCATGGTTGGAAAGCTGTGCTTACGATGATGAGAGCTGATGTGATCCTTCCCGGACATAGCTCATCTGTGTTCCAGTCTGTGCTGCTTTTTGTTGTAATATAAAGTTCATTCATTTTTTCTGAGTCCCAAAAGCGTGACCCGAGGCCAGAAAGGATGAAAATATTTATTTTAGCATTGTCTTATAAATAGACATTCCTGTTTTGAAGCTTAAAATAGTATGTGTGTTACATTTTCTCCACTCTAATTATGAAACATTTAACCACAAAAATCTAGCTTTTCATAATTAACAGATTAAACAACAGAATCAAAAAGTTAGTTTGGAATGGATTCACTGGCTCATTTATACCACTTGCGCCTGTCCTTTCATAGGAGTATGGTCTGCTTTGTCTACAGCATTTCTACCCTTTCTCAGTGTTCACAGCTACAATTTTGTCAAATTAAAAAAGTTTCTGCATGTGTGTGTGTGTGTGTGTGTGTGTGAGAGAGAGAGAGAGAGAGAGAGAGAGAGAGAGAGAAAGAGAGGGAGAGAGAGGGAAAAAAGAGAGAGTGAGTGGTTTATGTGTGTATATCACATGTACATGCGTGTATACAGGTAAGAGAGTTCGTAGATGTGTGTAGGTCAGAGAAGGATGCTGGGTGTCTTTCTTCGCCATTTTTGCTTTATTTCCCTGAGCATGGTCTGCACTGCACCTGGAGTGTATGGAACACGCCTCTGCCTGCCCTGCAGCACCACGTGACTGGTGCATGGCTCCATGGCCCCTGTTTTCCATAGGTGCCGAGGATCTGCACTCAGGTCCTCATGCTTACACAGTAGAAGTTCTTCCCCATGGAGCCATCTTCCCATGCCCATGTCATGTTTTTACTGCATAGGTGTAAGCATGTATGTGTATGCATCTTTAAAACTGATGACTAACCTTCATCCAGAGTTTTTTTCTCCTTGGCTTTTAAGAATACAGAATGCATTTTTTAAAAATTAAAGATATCCTCAACTATGGGAATAGTACCAGAAGGAATTTTTAGAAGCAAAATTATTAACCTATAAACAGGTCATACTTAAGGCATTCAAGTAGCTTTTACTTCATTAATACGGCATAAGAGAGAATACAAGACTAGAAGACAGATTGATGAACTGTGTAAATAAGTAACTATTATGGATTTTAGTTTCTTGTCAGCAAGTCAAAAGCTTATATAGGTAAAAAGCATCTTGCAAAGCCAGTTTAAGTGCCTAGACCTGGAGAATTTATGACGTGTATAAGAACACTCCCCAGGCTTCAGTTCCCAATTTACACAATTTTTCAGCAGCACTTAGAATACTCTGGAATCTTATGAGAGACAAAACTTGACACATCACTAAGGAGATTAACACAGAAAAACCACAGGTATGCTCTAGGAACTGGGTTCCATCACAGAGGCAGACTGAAGCTTGGCAACTTGCCCCATTTCATGCGACACACAAGATGCCGATCTGGTCCACAACCTGGGCAGCCGAGCCCCAGAAAACGTCTCTTCAAAGACAAGACCAGCACCATTGCACTCTAGGGAGGTTCTAGATGCCATCACCAACATATTGTCCACTTCAAAGTGCTGGAAGAAAACACTTTGAAACTGCACATATGTCTGTGCACCATGTGTGCTTTGTGCCTGCAAAGGCTGGAAGAAGACATGGGATTCCCTGGAACTGAAGTTACAGATGTGTGAGCTCTCATGTGGGTGATAGGGGCCAAACCCAGTTTCTCTGCAAGAGTAGTGAGTACTTTTAGCTGCGGAGCCATCTCTCCAGCCCCCCAAATATTTTCTTTAAAATAATAAAGAAATAATATTTGTAGAGATGGCCATAGTTTAAGTAATTAAACATGACACAATATTTATACACCTCAAAACACATTAACCAAATCATTAAAATTCACAGTTATTATATTTCTATGTACTAATGGAAGCACTGTAAGGATAATGAAAGTAAGGTTAAAATAAAAATAAAAATGTTCATTGGGTGGTGGTAGCACATCTCTAATCCCAGCACTTGGGAGGCAGAGGCAGCCGATCTCTGAGTTCAAGGCCAGCCTGGTCTACAGAGTGAGTTCTAGGACAGCCAGGGCTACATAGAGAAACCCTGTTTTGAAAACCAAAAGCCAAGAACCAAAACCAAAACAAAAAAAATCCCAACAACAAAAACCACATGCAAACAAACAACACAACGACAACAACAAACATCCCTGGGAACAGGGGTGCTGGAAAGGCTATTGTTCATGCTGATAAATGAGCTGCTCCTTGCAGGGGAAAGGGTGATGTGGGAAATGAGGGGTATTTTAGGTAACTCAGAGAGAGTGATCAAGACTCAGAAGGAACTTACCCAGGTGACATTGATGAGTGCTGAGTTATAGTGGGCATGGAGTCTTCTTGGCATTTTCTTTTCTCTCATGAGAGTTGCGTTAGTTCTGGCCAGCAACCCACTGCCTGCTCAGCGTTCTCTCCAGCATCCCTCCCAGTCACATAGGATTCCCCTCTCTGCTCCTGCTGAAGCCACAGCTAACTGTATCTCAGATGGAGGCCTGTGCCTCTGTTCCACCTCATCTCTCCAGGGCTCCAGTTTTTCTTAGACAACTAGTGAAGGAAGATGGGGCCATTAGGTGTGTTCAGCTCTAAGGCAAGTATAAAATTGAGGAGGACAATGTTTGTCTTTATTCTTTATGGTTTCTTTTCTTTGAGGCTTACAAATATCTATAGTATTTTTTGGCATTTTGTGAGAAACTGTTACATTCTTGTATGCTGGTTCCATTATTAATTCTGAAAATGCATGTAAGTGCACTTTCCTACTAGGTTAATTTTGTGTGCTTATGCCATATGAAATATAAATTCTATCCTTTCAAGCTCCACAGTGAAGATTTTATAACATTACATTGAGCCAACTTAGAGAAAATACTTAAAATAACAGCTTCATCTAATTGAGTGTTCTTTAATGATTGTGCATATTAATGGGGTGCATTTGATATATGCATATGATGTATAATGGTAAAATCAAGATGTTTACTATTTCTTGTACTGGGAATATTGAATTCCTTCCTTCTGATTATTTTGAGATATATAGATTATTGTAACCTGTAATCAGCTTTCTGTGCTATACAAAATTAGAACTTTTCTTCCTCTTTAACTGACTGTTAGTATTATATAGCCTTTATCTCTACTTACCCTTCCTTCTCCTCCTCCTCCTCTTCTCCTTCTTTTTTGTTTTTTGAGACAGGGTTTCTCTGTGTAGTCTTGGCTGTCCTGAAACTTACTATATAGACCATGCTGAGTTTGAACTCACAGAGATCCACCTTCCTCTGCCTCCTGAGTGTGCTGCCACCTTTCAGCTACCTTTCCCATTCTCCAGTGACCACTGTTCTGCTTTCTACTTCCATGAGTCATATTTGAGTTTGCATACATGTCTAGCAACACACATGCCTATTTTTCATGCCAAGGTTATTTCATTTAATTTCCTCCAGTTCCATCCATATTGTTTCAAACGACAGGATTTCATTTTTTTAAATGACTGAATTGTATCAACATATTTTCTTTATTCATTCATGTATTGATGGACACATTGGTGGATCTTTTTACTGAGCCATTTGGCTACTAATTAAAATACTGGCAGGCATAATCATTTCTTATTTTGAGGAAGTGAAGGAAATTGGTGTAAGATTTTATACTTAATTGGTGTCTGGTAGGTCAGGAAACAACATTCCCACTCACAGTGAGGGGAGTCTTCCAATATTCACTCATTAAACATCACAAACCCAACATCTCATGTTGCTCTGTTCTAAGATCTTCTACATGCTGGGACAGCAGGAAGCACGAGTGGATTTGAGTGGAGACGGCACGCACGCTAGAATGCGTATCATCTCTTGCCGCGTCAGTTTTAGAAGTAGTGTCTTCTTTCTTTTAAAATCAAATAAAGGGTATAAATTAATTTGCGCACTTAAAAGTAAGGATAAGGTTTAATCACATACAAACATAAAACTTAAATGCCATTCATACTTGCATAGTAAATGAGTCATTAAACTTTAATTTAAAGCAGATGAGAAGCTGTCATTTCTATCTGGGTCCTTCCACTACAATCCATTTAGCTTTTGATTTCTAAAGAGGAAGCTGTCTTTCATCACTTAGTTTGAACAAACAAATCACATTTCCAATAGAGTCTCTCTAAATAGCTCTATAATTGTTTC
Source organism: Ondatra zibethicus (assembly GCA_004026605.1). Classification (NCBI taxonomy): domain Eukaryota; kingdom Metazoa; phylum Chordata; class Mammalia; order Rodentia; family Cricetidae; genus Ondatra; species Ondatra zibethicus. The sequence continues at coordinate 147,213 of PVIU01002460.1, read as the reverse complement.
CAGTTTGCATTTTAAAAGGTACACTAGAATAATAAGAACCATTTTTGTAAGTTTTTTCATGCTGTTGGAGTTTATGCTAAGTGAAGAATATTTAATGAGCAGGGAAGAGATGGAATAAAAAACAACAGGGGAAGAAATAACCTTTTTACAACTTAGAGATCTTTTTCAAACATTGCATCTGTACACTGAACTGAGAATCTAGGATTATTTAGTGATTAAACCACAGAAGCCTGACTGAATGGTTTGCAAGTAGAGCTTGGCGGTGGGACAGTTCTGAGGATGTGTTTTAAGCCAAGGGGAATCAACTCCAGTTTGAAGAACTGTGTTCTCATGTGTCCTCATTATCTTTTATGAAACAGAAAAGTTTAACTTTATAACTGCTCAAACATTCTAAATAACTTAAGTTTGTTTCTATGGCAAAATACGTATCTGTTTGTTGTAGCATTTCTGGATGACTAAAATACTTATAACTACTAAGCTCTGACAATGAGATTCCAGACCATTGTTTTAGTTTATAACTGTGGTCTCTTATTTGCTACATAATCATTGGTTCAAAACTATAGTTTAAAAGCTACTGCTTTCAACTTGTTTTTCAAAATGCAATATAATATTCTGGAGATGTTTTATGCCAATTAAAATATTTTATATTTAAGTGATTGGTTTTAATGTGCCACAGATGTAAAAGTATTATTATTTTTTTAAATTTTGAAGTCAAGGTATTTTTTTAAATATTTAAAAATTTATTTATTATGTATACAGCATTCCTTCCATGTATGCCTGCAGGCCAGAAGAGGGCACCAGACCTTATTACAGATGGTTGTGAGCCACCATATGGTTGCTGGGAATTGAACTCAGGACCTTTGGAAGAGCAGGCAATGCTCTTAACCTCTGAGCCATCTCTCCAGCCCCCTAAAAGTATTATTTTATTAGACATTTAAGGTTTTATAATGCTTCTAAAATAGACCTTGTTTTGATGAATATTGTTGCTGTGATTTTGAAGGTATAGTCATATTCTCTTAGGATAAATTGTGAGGCATGGAGTCAAAGAGAATATTCTTTATAGAAGCTTTGGATTTACATAGTCAGATTGCTCTCCAGAAATATAACCCAAGTTCTCCCTGAGTAATACCATATGAAATGCATTATTTTTGTGCAGTGTTGATGGGGGTCTTGTTCAGTTGGAAACATAAGCAGGATGATGTTGCTGTTGCAAAGTAGAAGGAAGGAAGGAAGGAAGGAAGGAAGGAAGGAAGGAAGGAAGGAAGGAAGAAGAAAGACAAATGCCATAGTAAAGACTGGAAAGGTTGTTTTCAGGACAAGCCAGCATTTGGATTTAACCTTCCTTAGCAGACAGTCAGACGGGCAGGGAAGCCGACCATGGGTGAGGCTTTGGTTTGCTTTTTTAAAGCTTCATTTGCCCAAAGCTTTCTTTTTCTTCTTTCCTTTCTCCTATTTCTCCTTCTCTCTTTCTTGCTTAGACATTCTTGTTGAGGGATATTTGATCGCACTGTGAAACCCAAGACTGTGTAATAAAATCAACCTTGGATTGCAGGCCGAGTCAGCAACTAGTTGACAGCAATTAACCATAGAGAGTAAGGAGCAGCCAGGAAGAAGGATAGAGAGACACACAGGAAGGAGTAGGGAGGGACTTAGAGATTCACGGTCTTTTTGGTTTGGGATGGCGGGAGAGAAGATCTCTTGTTGGGTCTCCAGCCAGGGTCATTTGGTTGCTTCTCAGCCACTCTGAGTTAGTAGGTTTTCACCACAGCATCTGACTCCCAAGTCATTATTGGTAAACAGGATAACAAGGACTTAATTAAAAAACTACATTTGGTGGCAGTGGCAGTGTTGGTGCCAGTGGAGCCAGAGATCATGCCAGGCTGCTGTCTGCAGGGCCGCTGTCTGCAGGGCTGCAGCCGCAGGGCCGCAGAAGACAGTTAAAATGTCAGTAAATTCAGGTGCAGCCGCTAAGCCAATAGGAAAATGACACATTATTTCCTCCAGATAGCAGCAATGATGTTCGACAGTTTGCCCTCCAAGGGTCTTGAGTAGGAAAGTCATGGGTGGTTCAGGTGATAGGCTAGAAACAGCCATCTGACTTGCTGTTTTGGGACAGTGCCCTGCATTTTACCAACTGACTACTTGACTTTTGCTGAGACAGGGGATCCTGTCTTACCTTTGTGTTAGTTTCTCCAGAGATGGACCATGAATTAGAGGACTGACTCCCAGGATCACAGAAACTGTTCCTTAAGCTGGAGAACCAAGGAAGCCTGATGCTTGGCTCAATTCATGAAGAAGGAACTTAGAACTGGAACTGCTACATCAGGCCCCCAGAGGGCCACTGGTGCACATCTCAGGATTCAAAGCCGGATGAACCCTGCATGTGTTGTTCAAGGGCCACAGCAAGAGAAAACAACCCACTGAAGGAGGACGAGCCAAGAGTTTCCTTTTGCTTTCCCGTTTTGAGTTCTAGCCAATTGGATGATGTTTTCCTTTGTTGACAGCAGTTACCACCCTGAAGATACTTTCGCAAGCATGATGGGAAGCAATGCTTTATTAGTCCTCTAGAGACTCCTCAGTCCTTCCAAGTTGACTCTCCAAATGAACCATTACAGCTTTTTACTTTGAAACAGCTACTGTCTGAATCATATAATGTAAATGTCCTTACCATGATACAACATAATACAGGGATATCATTCATGAATGTTTAACTGTTATTTTCTCATTAAAGTATGTCGATATTAGAAGGTGATATCATAGCTCAGTAGCCTATTTAAGCCTCCTTCATCGCGGTCCTCATATCAGCAGGGTCAGGACCCTGACTTAATGTACATTTGTAGTTTATCATATTCCTAGGGAGTCAGATATTTGGATTGGGGACCTGCATTCCTTTCTAACAAGCTTTCCAGGACTTTATTGCATGCTAGTGTTGGAAGAAGTCCTGATCTAGGATGATATCCTGTGTGTCGGGAGGTTTTGTCATGGCAGGATAATTTGTAAGAAGTTCTTATTCTATCATCTCTCTCTGTATCTGAATCAATTGTAGCACACAACAGTCTCAAGACACTAAAGTAGGAGCAGATACCTTCACAGGAGCAGGTACAAGGGAGCAACCTCCACAGGAGCAGGCCCGCGTCAGCAACCTCTATGAGAGCAGGCCTGAGCCAGTGACTTCTTCTGGAGCAGGCCCAAGCCAGTAACCTCCTTCAGAGCAGGCCCAAGGCAGCAACCTTTGTGGGATCTGGCCCAGGTCAGCAACCTTTGCAGGAACAGGTATGAGGGAGCAGCTTCTGAGGGAGCAGGCCTGAGCCAGTGACCTCTGTGGGATCGGGCCCAGGCCAGAAACCTCTGTGGGAACAGGCCTGAGCCAGGGATATTCATGGGAGCATGCCTGAGCCAGTGACTTCTGCCTGAGAAAGCCCAAACTAGCAACCTCCACCAGAGCAGGCCCGAGCCAGCCACCTCTTCCTGAGCAGGCCCAAGACAGCAAACTCCACAGGAGCAGGTACAAGGGCGTGACCTCTGAGGGAGCAGGTATGAGCCAGGGACCTCCATGAGAGCAGGCCTGAATGACCTCTGGGATTGCAGAGCAACCTCTGGGAGCACTGAGTGACTGCTGGGAATGCCGAGTGACCACCGGGGTGACTGGAACTGTGGCCTGGACTCCACCATGAGGAGCAACCATCTGAGCCTTGGATTCACTGGCATTTGGAGGAGTGACCACAGCTGGGAGGTGGTGGCAGGAAGAGTGATCACCAGAGAAAAGACTCCAACTACACTAATCAGAGGAAAAGATGGATAGACAAGGTAAGAACACACTCAACACCACAAAGAGCAACACAACAGGGACAAAAACTAGTGGCACTACAACAGCAATACTTGAACACCCAAATATAGATGAAACAGAAGAAAATAACCTAAAAAAAACTTTAGGAGAACATTTGAGGCCTTTAAAGAGGAGATGAAAAATTTTCTCAAAGAAATGGAGGAAAAGACAAAAAATTGGAAGAGATCAACAAATCCCTTAAAGAAAACCAAGAAAAAGCAATCAAACAGGTGAAAGAAACTATTAAAGACTTAAAAACTGAAATAGAGATAATAAAGAAAACATAAACTTAGGGAATTCTGGAAATGGGAAATATGGGAAAATAATCAGGAACAACAAATGCAAGTATAAACAGCAGAATACAAGAGATGGAAGAGAGAATCTCAAGCATTGAAGATACGATAGAGGAAATAGATTCAATAGTCAAAGAAAATGTTAAATCTATCAAATTCTTAACACAAAATACACTGGAAATCTGGGACATCATGAAAAGACCAAATCTAAGAATAATAAGGATAGAAGGAGGAGAAGTCCAACTCAAAGGCACAGAAAATATATTCAACAAAATCATAGAAGAAAACTTTCCCAACCTAAAGAAAGATATGCAGATGAAGATACAAGAAGCTTACAGAACACCAAATAGACTGGACCAAAAAAACAAGCCCCCTTGCCACATAATAATGAAGACACTAAACATAGAGAATAATGGAAGAATATTAAGAGCTGAAGAGGAAAAAGGCCAAGTAACATATAAAAGCAGATTTATCAGAATTATACATAACTTCTCAATGGAAACAATGAAAGCCAGAAGGTGCTGGTCAAGTGTTATGCAGACATTAAGAGACTAAGGATGCCAGCCCAGACTACTCTACCCAGAAAAACTTTCAATCACCATAGATGGAGAAAACAAGATATTCCATGACAGAGCCAGATTTAACCAAAACCTAGTCACAAACCCAGCCCTACACAAAGTATTAGAAGGAAAACTCCAAACCAAAGAAGTTAGCTACATCCACAAAACCACAGACAATAGATGATCTTACAGCAGCAAATCCCAAAGAAGGGAAAACACACACAATAACATCACCAAAAATGAAAACTAAAATAACAGGAGATAGCAATTACTGGTCATTAATATCCCTTAATATAAATGGAATCAACTCACCTATAAATAGACACAGACTAACAGACTGGATAAGAAAACAGAATTCATTCTTCTGCTGCATACAAGAAACACATCTCAATTTCAAAGACAGACATCACCTCAGAGTAAAGGGTTGGAAAAAATTCCAATTAAATGTACCTAAGAAACAAACTGGTGTAGCTATCCTAATATCTAACAACATAGACTTAAAACTAAAATCAATCAAAAAAGACAAAGAAGGACATTTTATATTTGTTACAGGAAAAATCCACCAAGAGGAAATCTCAATACTAAACATTTATGGCCCAAATATAAGGGCACCCTCATATGTAAAAGAAGCTACTAAAGCTTAAATTATACATTAAACTCCACACACTAATAGTGGGAGACTTCAACACTCCACTCTCACCACGGGACAGGTCAGTCAGTCAGAAATTAACAGAGAAATAAGGGAACTAACAGATGTTATGACTCAAATGGACTTAACAGACATCTATAGAGCATTCCATTCAAACATAAAAGAATATACCTTCTTCTCGGCACCTCATGGAACTTTCTCAAAAATTGACAACATATTAAGTAACAAAGCAAACCTCAACAGATACAAAAAATTGGAATAGCTCTATGCATCTTATTGGATCACCATGGCTTAAAATTAGAATTCAACAGCAACACTTATTCCAAGAAATCCCACAAACACATCAAAATTGAACAGTTCTCATTTGAATCACCAATGAGTCAAGAATGAAATAAAGGAAGAAATTAAAGACTTTCTAAGATTTAACTAGAATGACCACACAACATACCCAAACTTGTGGGATACAATAAAAGCAGTGTTAAAAGGAAAGTTCATAGCACTAAATGCCTACATAAAGAAGCTGAAAAAATCCCACACTAGTGAATTAACAGACATCTGAAAACTCTAGAACATTAAGAAGCAAACTCACCCAGGAGGACTATATGGTAGGAAATAATCAAATTGAGAGCTAAAGTCCACAAAATAGAAACAAAGAAAACAATGCAAAGAATCAATGAGACCAAGAGTTGGTTCTTCAAGAAAATCAACAAAATAGGCAAACCTTTATCCACACTAACCAAAAGGCAGAGAGAATATCCAAATTAACAAAATCAGAAATGAAAAGGGGGATACAACAAAAGACACAGAGGAAATCCAGAGAATCATCAGGTCATACTTCGAAAACCTGTATTCCATGAAATTGGAAAACTTAAAGGAAATGGACAATGTTCTGGATAAATATCACTTACCAAAATTAAATCAAGACCAGATAAGCAAACTAAATAGAGCTATAACTGCTTAAGAAATAGAAACAGCCATCAAAAGTCTCCCAACCAAAAAAAAAAAAATCAAAAAAAACCAACCAACCAAACAATCAAAAAACCAGAACCAGATGGTTTTAGCGCAGAATTCTAAAAGATTTCAAAGAAGAACTAATACCAATACTCCTCAAATTGTTCCACATGGTAGAAACAGAAGGAACATTGCCAAACTCTTTTTACGAGGGACCAATTACCCTGATACCCAAACCACACAAAGACATTATTAAGAAAGAAAATTACAGACCAATCTCACTCATGAACATTGATGCAAAATACTCAATAAAATACTGGCAAACCAAATCCAAGAACACATCATAAAATTTACCCACCACAATCAAGTAAACTTAATCCTGGAGATGCAGGGATGGTTCAACATATGAAAATCTGTCAATGTAAACCACCATATAAACAAACTGAAAAAAAAAACCCACATGATCATCTCATTAGATGTTGAAAGCCTTCAACAAAATACAACATTCCTTCATCATAAAGGTCTTGGAGAAAGCAGGGATACAAGGAACATACCTAAACATAATAAAGGCAATATATAGCAAGCCAACAACCAACATCAAACTAAATGGAGAGAAACTCAAAGCAATCCCACTGAAATCAGGGACAAGACAAAGCTGTCTATTCTTTACATATGTATTCAATATAGTACTTGAGGTTCTTGCTAGAGCAATTAAGAAAACAAAATGAGATCAAGGGGATACAAATCAGAAGAGAAGATGTGAAAATCTCACCATTTGCTGATGATATGATAGTTTACATAAGTGACCCCAAAAATTCTACCAAGGAACTTTGTAAGTCATTAACATCTTCAATAATGTAGCATGATACAAGATTAACTCAAAAATATCAGAAGCCTTCCTTTATACAGATCATCAATGGGCTGAGAAGAAATCAGAGAACCATCATCCTTCACGATAGCCACAAATAGTATAATATGTCTTGTAGTAACTCTAATCAAACAAGTGGAAGACCTGTTTGACAAGAACATTAAATCTTTGAAGAAAGAAATTGAAGAAGAAACCAGAAATGGAACGATCTCCCATGCTCTTGGGTAGGTAGAATTAACATAGTAAAAATGACAATCTTACCAAAAGCAATCTACAGATTCAATGCAATGCCCATCAAAATCCCAGAAAAATTCTTCACAGACCTCAAAAGAACAATACTCAATTTCACATGGAAAAACAAAAAACCCAGTATAGCCAAAACAATCCTCTACAATAAAGGAACTTCTGGAGGCATCATGATCCCTTGCTTCAAACTCTGCTACAGAGCTACAGTACTGAGAACAGCCTGGAATTGACATAAAAACAGATAGGAGGACAATGGAAACAAAATGAAGACCCAGATATCAATCCATACACCTATGAACACCCGATTTTTGACAAAAAAGCAAAAAATGTAAAATGGAAAAAAGAAAGCATATTTAAAAAATTGTGCTGGCATAACTGGATGTCAACATGTAGAAGAATGAAAATAGAACCATATCTTTTACCATCCACAAGACTTAAGTCCAAATGAATCAAATACCTCAACCTAAAACCAACCGCACTGAACCTCATAGAAGAGAAAGTGGGAAATACACTTGAACGCATTGACACAGGAGACTACTTCCTAAATATAACCCTGGTGTAGGAGGTGCTTCTTCATTTGTATTGCTTTCATTGGTTAAATAAAGAGACTGCCTTGGCCTTTTGATAGGGCAGCCCTTAGGTGGGCGGAGTAGACAGAACAGAATGCTTGAGAGAAGGGAAGTGTGGCAGATGCCATGATTCTCCTGGCCAAGATGGACGCTGCTTAGACTCATGCCGGTAAGCCACAGTCAAGTGGTGATACACATTAATGGAAATGGGTTAATCAAGATGTGAGAGTTAGCCAATAAGAGGCTAGAACTAATGGGCCAGGCAGTATTTCAATGAATACAGTTTCTGTGTAATTATTTCGGTGGCTGGGAGCCAAGCAGAAGGATGCAGCCCACTCCTCCTCATGCAACATAACCCCAGTAGCACAGACACTGAGAGAAACAATTAATAAATGGGACTTTCTGAAACTGAGAAGCTTCTGTAAAGCAAAGGACATGGTCAGTAAGAGAAAACACAGACATCTTTCCTCAGGACCTGTCTACCCTTTTCTGGGAAAGCTTCTTACTGCCCTGGAGTTCCCCAGGTAGACTAGGCTAGCAGAGCCCAGAGATCCACCCGTCTCAACCTTCCCACTGCTGGCTTACATGCATAACTCACTCCCATGCCTGGCTTTAAAAAAACCACTATTTTCCCATTAGTTCTAAGAATTAAACTGAGGTTCTTGTGATCGCAAGACAAGCATTTTACACAGATTGAGCTATCTCTTCAGCGCTGAAGACTTAGTACTTCTAAAATTACTGAGACTGCTAAGTTGTCTCAGTGTGCTGTAGTGTTCAGCTGACTGTGGATTCTTCTGACTTCCTCTTCCCCCAGGAGTCGGCTCACCCTTTCCTCCAGATTTGTGGTGATGAGGAGTAAAGCTTCAGAGGCTTCATTTGTTCCACTTTCCCCTGCAAACACAGAGACTTGAGAGAACAAGAATCCACTTTAGTGTTTTTTTCCACAGGTGTTATCCAGGTGAGACAGTGAGATGTGTTGTATGAGGTGAGTGGGCTGAGTCCCACCACCCGGCTAGCTTAACCCCCAAAATAACCACACAGAAATTGTATTAGTTAAATTACTGCCTGGCCCATTATATCTAGTCTCTTCTTGACCAACTCTCACATCCTGATCTAACCCATTTCTACCAATCTGTGTAACACCGTGAGGCCATGGCTTACCAGGAAAGATTCTAACCAGCGTCAGTCTCAGGTAGGAGCTTCATGGCATCTGCCACACTGCCCTTCTTCCCAGCATCCAGTTCAGTCTACTCCACCTATCTAAATTCTGCCCTATCAAAAGGCCAATGAAAGCAACACATAGTCAGAAGGACCTCCTGCACCAGAGATGATGTTTTGATTGTGAGAGAATCTTGCTTGGGTCAACCAACACTGGGAAAAGTGAAGTGAAGTGCTCTCATCTGTGAATTTGGGGTAGCTCAGAGTTTATAAAGACAATGAGCCATAAAACATGTGTGGTCACTGCACCTTCCTCATGAGCTCCACAGAAGGTCACAGGAAACCAGCTGTCCAGTGACAAGGACCTGCTAAATCAGTCCACTTTCTCAGACAGTGGCGAGGTCCAGAACCCAGCGCAGACAGTGCAGACTGCTCCAGGGCTTGCCTTGGTGTTTCAAGTTCTCTGGGGCTGAGACTGTTTGGAAATTGCTTTTGTGCTTTTCAGTTCTCCCAGGTATGTTCGGAGCCACTTTCCTTGAAGTTGTGAGCAGAGGCATGAGGGGCTGTGGTTTTAGAAGAAGATCTAGTGGGCACGAGAAAGAAAAACTGAGAGATATAGAACGTGACTTATTGCTTAAGTCCTCAAGTCCTTCTTTGTGTTGTTGATGAATAAGCTTGCTAGCTACAGATGCATGGGATTTAAAATCCATAAGATGCTCCATCTCATCACTTGACTTTTTCTCAGGAATATTTTTACTCTTTAGAAATTTGCATAATATGAAGCAAAAATCACTTATGCCCTATGCACACATATTATAAAGTGATTTTTTTGTTTAATGTGGGTAAAGAATAAATTAAACTATACAATGCACAGACATAATGCACAATCTTATCACTCAGAAGGATGAGGTAGTAGGATTGCAAGCTTGAGACTAGCCTGGACTACATTCACACACACAATAATGAAAGATCTACTACAAAGTCATCAGTTAATTATTAGAACAGCCATGTGAACTGAGAAAAACCACCCTAAGTTAAGGGTGAAGGTGAAGCCGGGCGGTGGTGGTGCACGCCTTTAATTCCAGCACTCTGGAGGCAGAGGCAGGCAGATCTCTGTGAGTTGAAGGCCAGCCTGGTCTACAAGAGCTAGTTCCAGGACAGGCTCCAAAGCTACAGAGAAACCCTGTCTTGAAAAAACAGAGAGAGAGAAAGAGAGAGAGAGAGAAAGAGAGAGAGAGAGAGATCTTGTAAGGTTAATCAAAACCATCAGGAAATAAGTAATAGACTTACCCTCTTTACTTCTCCCATCCCATAAAATCAAGACAATATTGATTGCAGGATTACTTTTTAAAATTAAATGATCTATCTATCTATCTATCTATCTATCTATCTATCTATCTATCTATCTATCTATAAAAAGCAAATAGCTAAATGATGTAAATGGAGATCTGAAACAATGCACTTTTTTTTTAAAGACAGGGTTTCTTTGTCTAACAGCCCTAGCTGTCCTGCAACATGCTAGCCTCGAACTCACAGAGATCCACACCTGCCTCTGCCTCCAGAGAGCTGGGATTAAAGGCGTGTACCACTACCGCCAGGCTACAGTGCAGTTCTTATGGCAGAGGACTTGGGATATTCTGAATAATAAATCTTTGTCTTCTGGAAAAAAAGACCTGACTCAGATAATCCATCTAAAATCCTTAAGGAAGCACTGATAAGTTGTGATCTGAATGCCCACCTAATGCATATATATAAATAAACATAAAATATGTACTAAATACATAGGCCAAACTGTTGTCATTGGGGTCTCTATTGCTGTGATAAAACACTGTGGCCACAAGCAACTTGAGGAGGAAGTTTGTTTTTTTTTATCTTAACGGTTTGTACTCTATCATCCAAGGACATCAGGGCAGGTGATAAGTCCCTGTCACCACTTTCATTCTCTTTAGGCTGTGACAGAAAAAGACTTCAACTTTTAATTCTTAATGCACATGGGCTATCTTAGTATTTACAGGAGAGTTTGCACCCACCTTGCCTTTATCTGCTCAGATGATGAGTTGTAAATAATATTTGTTGTTATCATTCTCCAGAAAAATGAAATTATCACGTCTCTCCTTGCTCCATCCCCCATCTCAGATGAAGAGAGAGAAATTTATTATACGGGATTGGCTCATGTACCACAGAAGTCTCGAGACATGTAGTGCATAAATTGGAGAGCCTGGAGAGATGATATTTAGTTCCGGTTCAAATGCAAACCTGAAAGCTGAAAGAATTGATGCTGCCTCTTAGAGTCATTAAGATGACAGAGAGAATGTGTGTAAAAGTCAAGACTAGTGCTTGACCTGCAATGGATTTCAGACATAATTTTCTTCTCTCCTCCTTCATTTGTGTCTCCTGGGTCAGGGGAGGGTTCTAGGGCTTGGAAATTGTACATTGTATAATACTCTATATCCTGATTGACTGTGACAAATGACAAAAAACAGAATTCACTTTGTAAGTGGTTCAGACAGGAACTTAGAATCCAAAGGAAAGTAAGACAATTGTAAATATAGTTTTGGCAATCTAGAGGATTTGGGTAACTATTTAGAATGTAGTTTTGGCCAAAAACAAATCCCATAAGCTCCTGGGGATTTGTGTGGTTATATTAGTCACTTTGATGGCCGTGGAAATAAAACATTCTCTCCAAATCCTTCAGTTTTAATATTCTCTCATGTTCTGCTCTTCATATTTTCTCCTGGGAAACCTGGGCCGATCCACATATTCTAAAGACACACACACAAGCACAGAGAAGCTAACTATAGTTTTTGAATTATGCACATATATAAATAAACATAAAATATGTACTAAATACATAGACCAAACTGTTGTCATTGGGGTCTCTATTGCTGTGATAAAACACTGTGGCCACAAGCAACTTGAGGAGGAAGTTTGTTTTTTTTTAATCTTACGGATTGTACTCTATCATCCAAGGACATCAGGGCAGGAACTTGGAGGCAGGAGTGGACACGGAAGCCATGAAGGAGGGTTGTTTACAGGCATGCTTCTGATGGTTTGCTCAGTCTGCCTTTCATAGCAACAAGGACCACCATCCCTAAGGTGACACCACCCAGAGTGAGCTGGACCCTCCCACAAGCAATCATCAAACAATGCATCACAGGCTTGTCCACAGTCCAATCCAACAGGACCATTTTTTAAAATTGAGGTTCCCTCTTTCAAAATGCCTCCAGTTTGTATCCAGTTGACATAAAACTAGCGAGCACACAAATATAAATTATACCTTAAGATTAAATTTATAATAGTACATATACAGAACATAAACTATTTACTGTGCCTAGATAAACTATAATATAAATAAAGTGAATATCCCTAGTAATATGCATATTTATACCCATATTTACCTATTTTCTATTATACTCATGTTTTGATTTCTTACTGGGTGCTAGAAATTGTGCCAGGGAGAAAAGATAAAATATATCCTCTGATATTATGTATTTCTTTTTTATTTGGGAGAATACATAAAGAACTAATTGTTAATACTGCTTACATCCAACATCACAGACACTTAACACAATGAAATAATGGCAGAGGAAGGAGTAGTTTGTATGAAGAGCTGGCAGCCTTGGACAAGGTTCTAGAGTAGAGACAATGGACTCATGATGCTCAACATGAAGAGAGAATTCAGAGGAACAAAAGAGGCATAAAAGCCTCATTAGCATAACAGCTTTTGTTTTGGGGACCATGAATGAGACAGATAGGTTGGGCTAAGAGGGCTGTAACAGAAGAGGATCCGATATGTAAACTGAGTTTGCTTATGCTGACCTGACGGGGACAGGAACCAATGCAGAGGCAAATGTCTAATAGGGAACATGGATGAGAAATGACTACCCCCCTTTAGTTCCTTACTAAAGATAAGGTTGTGAAGAAAACTCTAATGGGCACACAGCTGGCCATAGGATCCTGACACATGCTCCCAGGTGTTGCCTAGCTTGCCTGTGTGAAGACCATCCATTGTTAGATCAATGAGGGGCCAGAGAGGAGTGAGTCCAGGCAAGAATCATGGGAACTGCCTTCCAAGTGCTGGGCTTCTGGGCTGTGGACTGGTGGGAAGGACAAGAACAGCGGCACAAAGGGCACATCTGAGGAAAACCTAATTTGGAAGAGAATATTGAACTAGCATATGTTCCAGGCCCACATAAGCAGTGACTCACAATGATTGTGCCTGTCCTAAAATAACATGATGGGACTAGTAAGCTCATCTTCCGATGCGTGAGTGACTCTCCAGTGACGAGCTGCTACTAGTCCCATGTGCTGGAAGGGGCAGAAGTTAAGTCTTTGATCCATACTTTGTTGATGGAGACCTCATCCGCTGAACTCCAAGTCTTCCCATGACCCTGCAGGCTCCGAGGGCTCTCTACCATCGTCTCTCCTCGTTACACACTAACAAACCTTCATCTCCTTGCATTTTGCACTTTATTCATCTCCTTTCTGCCAACCCCCCCCCCCCTTCAGCAGATGTCTTGGAATGGCTGGCCACCCTTAGTCTATAGCAAACGTACCAATGCTATGAATTCCTCCAGGAGCCTGGTTTCACTGATTACCTAATCTTCCTGTTTTGCAGATCTCTCTCTATTCTCAGGCTCCTTGTCCTCTTTGCTGCTATCTGTATCTCATACTTTAATGTCTTTCACGTCAGATGTAATATATTGACCATATTAGTGACCGTACCCCTTACTCTACACTTTGTCAACTTGCTTTGTCTCCTATTCAGTCACCAACACACTGCACATTGTTTTTTGCTCCCTTCTCAAAGTGACTTTTCTGAACTGAAACTTTTTTTTTTTGCTCTGAGGGTCAATTTTCATGTTATTATTTCTATTTAACAAGAGGCTTCTCGTGTTTTTTGACTTTCCACTTTTCCTTTAATATTTTTTTCTGCACATGAAAAATGTAAACTGAAGATCATGCCAGTTCTCTGCTGCAATGCACATGGCAGCATGCCAAGTCAGTCAGCTAAGCTAACGGAGTTCATGTGGAGCGCTAGGATGGTGAGCCAGGCTTCATGTCCTTAATTCTCAACTTCCTGAGTTCAGATCTTGTACTTGTGCCTTTGATAGTTCTTCAGACTGTATCTCAGATGAGTCCACATAGTATCATTTTCATATCAGTTTCAGTATCTGATGTATAGTCTGTGTAAAGTACTTATCCTGGAGCCTGGTGAATTATAGGTACTCAATCAGCATTAACTATTAATAAAATTTTTTTATCTTATTACTTGGTATGGCTATAAAATATTTCCCAGACTAGTTCTTACTTTCTATTTGTTATTTTGGGATTCCAAGATTTTCTAGTGTTAAAAAAACTCATTGTTGTTTGCAATAAGTAGCTTTAGTTGATCTTTTAAGAAGGAATAAAAAAATTCTATCTAGATGTGGTGGTGCATGTCTTCAACTCAAGTTCTTCAACCCAAGCAAATGAAGATGGAACTCTGTGAGTTTGAGGCCAACCTTGTCTACACAGTGAGTTCCAGGCCACCCAATGCTGCATATTAAGTCCTGTCACCTCCTCCACCACCACCCTGAACACCTTTGCTCACACAGCTCCTAATTTCCTCATTCACCCCTGTAACAGCTCCTTCTGTCGCGCTCACACTTGGGGAGGAGCCAGGGGTATCTCACCATCAAGTATGAAATTATTCCCAGGGAGTGCAGGCAGCTGAGGACCAGGACTGGGAAATCAAGGTCCTTGAGTCACATCCAGGCTCCTCCACACCTCCTCACAGGACCTTGTTGAGATAACTGAAAAAGGAGAATATTTGCCATTAATGTAAAAGTACACATGACTAACATTTGGAGTCATAGTGGGAAAATGTGTAGAATGGAAAATTAGGATGCAACATGAACATGAAATAGTGACCACCTGCCTTGTCATGGCCCCCTTCAGGACCTCAGATTTTGGTTTTTGTAGAGAAGGGAGTTTTGGTGTGATGGCATTCGTGTAACTGGGGCTGCAGCTCCCTGTACTCAGTCTGGCCTGCTCTTCTCACACTGGTCTCCACTTCTCTACTCTAAAGGTTTGGAGGGTTTGCATTTCAGTTTCAAAAAATTTGAGATAATAATGATCTTTCTTTTCTTTTAAATGGCACATTGAAAGAAACACCCAAACAAGCACTCTTCTACAGACATGCCAAGGAAAAAGGAATAAAATATAGCTATTAGCTCCAGACATGGCTCTTTAGAACAAAACCATTCTCACTAATTTACTCCCTGGAACAGTTCTTTAAACTTAGAGGAAAAACCGACATGAAAAATAGGACCGTCCAGTTGTTGATGCGAGGACATTTTTGGTGACCACATCAGCTACAAGAGGACAATATTGGCTGATGAGTTTCCACCTGGGTATCTAAGCCAACTGTCATCGCACTGGCCCCGAGGCCAGGCTTGCAGTCACTTCAGATTGTGTAATCTGTGTAATCAGCAGGATGAGCAGGGTCTGAAATCCGCTTTGCACATGCAGTCTAACGGGGAGGAAACAGACTGCCAGTACTAAGATTTATCCCTGATGCATTTCCAGTCTGCTAAAGTGGGGGGCTTATAATTAGACATCAGTTTAGACTCTAAACTTTCTCCAGTGAAAAGCGAGTTGGGGGCAGGTGGGTGCAGGCTGAGTGTCTACAACTCGCCAGCATGGGGATTTATGGCTGTGTTTCATTTTCATCTTTTTGATAAAAGAATAATGTCATGAACTTTACATGGGTCATAGTTTCCTCTTTCAGGCGTGTAACTTACCAGACTAGAGGCTTTTCTGCAAAGATCATGCAATGGCATCCTTTCTCCTGGCTTAGTCCTAAATTCCTGATGCCTAGTTTTCAGGAAACCTTGCCCTCTCCCAAGCTAGACCTCTTAGATGGTTTCAGTTGCGGGTATCTGTTTTGGCACGTGCCACCTCCAATTTTAGCTTATAGATACTGTAATAGTTTGAATAAGAAGGGTCCCCGAGTAGCTCGGGTTTTAAACACTTGATCTTCAGTCGGCAGTGTTGTTTCAGCAGGTATGGGAGGTCCAGCCTTTCCGGAAGGAGCATGTCGCTGCAAGTGAGCTTCGAGCTGTACAGCCTTGCCTTACTTCACCCTTCCTGCTTCATGTTTGTGGGAGATGTGATCTCTCAGCTTCCTGCTCCTGTTCCCATGCCTGCCACTTGTTGCCAAGATTTCCTTCTCTGATGGTCCCTTATACATTTTCTCTTTCCTGTAAGTTGCTTTTGGTCATGAAGCTTTGTCAAAGCAACAGAAAAATAACTGAATACAGAACCACAGAACCTGTGTGTGTTTTAGGACTTCCACTAGATTTGAAACATCCTTGAAAAAGGGAGCTTAATACATTGTATTCCTAGTGTCTAGAGTAGATTAAAATCAATACACATGTTAAATAAGAATAAGGAAACACAAACAAAACATAGTTAAAAGTTGGAAGTACTAAAAAAAAAAAAGCCCAGTAGAAACCGCTCTTGTCTTGGAAGGCAGCATCAATGCTGCTATTTTCTGCCTACAAAGGAATGGAAGAGATGGCGTATCCCTCCAACGCTTCTGGCCCTCTCTGAGCCTCCACTCTTTCCTTTGTTTTGTTTACTTATTTTCTTTTATTTTAATTGATATATAAGCTGCTCCTATGGCTTCACTTGTGAAATTAAAATTTTTAAAATCTAACTCAAAGAATTGACACAAAATCCTCAGGTAGGAAATGTATATCTAGAGTTTGTGAACCACAGTGTATATGAATCAAGCCACACGTGGAGGGGAATCTGCAGCTTTTGCTGATTTCTAGGCTTAACTGAGTTTGAAGCCTCATGAGAAATTCATGAGGCATATTGAAGCATCTGGAAGACAGGCTGCCTCAGAGTGGGCATTTAATAACTAGTTGATGAACTTAATTAATGGTAACTGCTTCAAAAGCATTATCTCAGAGATCCAGGTAATTGTGCTCCCACGGGGCACATGCAGAAGACCCTGACAGCCAGCTGTCAGGGAATCTGACGGTTCCCATTCAGATTCCATTTCTACAGTTCCCTAAGAGAACTGCTTCTGTAAAAGCTGTGTGTTTCTACCTAGAGGGCTCAACAAGAATGTTTCTTGACTTGCTCAATAGAAACAGTGATCATCCTTGAGCCACCAAGGATGAGCCAACTACAGATCTAAAGGACACTGAGGAGGAAATACCCTAAGGAGGTTAAGGCAACCAAGTGCTGAAGGCAAATTTCACTAACAAGGACTTCCACCTGGAACATCAGATGTTGCTAGAATCTGTCAATTAATTTACTAAAATATTTATTGAATACTTACTATGTGCCAAATGTTGTTTAGACATAGGGATTCAGGTGTGGGTAAGATGACTGAAAATTTCTGCTATCATGGATAAAACTCCCCCACAAGAGTTATCAGGGAGTGTGGCTGCTGTCAGCCAGTGCCGTGATAAGTAAGGCAGCTGCGACTCTGGGGTCCGTGAGCGGCACATGGGTTCAGAAGCATCCTCAGAGGCACGTACAGCCATTTCCTTTCAAATGAAACATCGTCTCTCACAGGGAGTAGGGAGGACTCAGACTCAAGAAATAAATGAAATTTATAAGGCTGAGAAAAGAAACAATATGACTCAGGAAGCACCAGAAGCAAGATTCACAAGACCTCTCCCAAGCAGTACACATTTGCTGAGGAGAACCAGGGCAGCTACCAGCCGGGCAGGGCTCTCTGGGGACACAGCTTATGTGAGCTGTCACCCATGCTAGGGTGGCTTTTTAGTGCTGCAGCTACTTTTGGGTCACTCATGCTCCTGACGGTAACCTTCACTTTAGCTTCTGTAACTAACCCTAATAGAAAACCTCTGGTTAGCTAAGAGACTTTAATGGGGCCATTTATTTGGTTTGTCATCTGGAATCAATACATGTTTTTTGTTCTGGAAAAGTCACATAACAGGGATTATAGAGGTCTCTCCAGGATCCCAAATGGACCATTGTAAGTCTCAAGTGGGAAGAATGAAGGTCATTGATTTAAAAATATATTCTTTCCCTATAAAAGAATCTATAGCTCTATTCCCATGTCAACTTGACTAATTCAGGTCTGCCGGATAATCCTCCTTATTCCTCTCTACCTGATATGATTGTTAAGATTTCTCTAAAGGAAAATAGAGTGTCTACCATAGTTTGACAATGTCCATGTAAATACAATCATTCTTTGCTAAGAAGTGATTTCAAAAGGTGGGTGATTCTTCACCTGGTAATAGTAACATGCCAGGCAATATGTGCAATTGGTGCAATGGTGGCTTGACAGCTTATGGGTAACTAACCTCTTTCTGATTGGGTTTGAGGTATGCTCTATGAATTCATAGAGAATTTCATGCCTAGTCCTCATAGGCAAAATCTCATAGCTGGGGAGGTCTTAGGCCCAGAATGGAACTTGCTAAGAAGTGATTTCAAAAGATGGGTGATCCTTAGAAATAGTGCCCTTTTCTCAGGGTCTGTTGATGTATTATTTTGACATGCATTGAAATCCTTTTTAGGCATTATCTATTTTAAAATTTACTAAATAATACAATAAATAAAATTGGAAGCTCATTTTCGTAGACTTTGGTCATAAAACAGAAATGAAACCATCACACAATAGCCTATCATAAAAGCCTGTTATGAAATCCCCTGTAGTTAGTGGTAATTTATAGTTTCTCTGTAAAACACACTGAAGATAAATTGCTGCAGCCTCTTCCTGAAGAATCTTAGAATATGTCATTTTTTAAGGAGAGCAAAGAAATAATAACTAACATTTGCTAAGTGTCTTCTTTATAGTAGATATTGTCCTAGGAGATGTTAAATATCTTTATACCAAGAATATCATAACATGTCTTAATTAGGCTCCACTTAAAATAATTCTGAGAAGATGTATTTGTCAAACCATCTCATTAAGTCTTCAAAGCTGTACTAAGAACAAAATATTTTTCACTCTGAGTAATGGTGAACTATGTAGACTTGACAATAATGCCTTGTTAGTGTTCTAGCTGCTGTTGCTACTCAGTCCTTACATCTGTTTTCGCACTCACCTCTGTCAGCCTGGTTTTACAGCGGTGTGAAAGTGAACAACAATGGAAAGTGTAACAGGTACCGTCCTGTGTTCAAAGTCTCAAAAGCTATATGCTCAGCATTATTACTGCCCAAGCTTCCTCCTGAGGACCCTGTTCCTGAAGATGTGCTTTGCTGACCACATGCTTTGGCTGCAGGACATAGAGAAATCAGCCTCAAACTGACCAGGGAACGTCCTCCCTGTCGGTTATCTTTCATGATATCAGAAGAAGCTACAACACTTGCTAGGGGAAAAAGACATCAGTGGTCTTACTCCGCACTGGATTCTTCACCTGGTAATACTAACATGCCAGGCAATATGTGCAATTGGTGCAATGGTGGCTTGACAGCTTATGGGTAACTAACCTCTTTCTGATTGGGTTTGAGGTATGCTCTACCATAGAGAATTTCATGCCTAGTCCTCATAGGCAAAATCTCATAGCTGGGGCGGTCTTAGGCCCAGAGTGGAACTTGATATTGTTATTTTGCTAACTGGTCATGCTGTCAAGCTGCTTTAAAAGTATTTATATTTGTAGTCATAGACCTTGGCCAGAGAAGCCATTTTTTTTGCAGTGGGCAGGAGTCAACAGAGAGAGGCATAACTGGTCACAGTGCTGAGACTAAGAGACTGAGTGCTCGGACATAAATGGACATCTGGATCAACTCCCCATACCAAGGCTCAGCGAACATTGAGGGAGGCAGAAAAAACGTATGGTGATGGGGAGGAGCGCCGTGAAATTCTGTTTTCTGGGTTCTCCCAAAGTCACAGTGGCTGTGCTTATCCACACAAGCCAGGCACAATTCTACATTGAGAGGGAGGTGCTCTCCAGCCCTCTCCCCTTACTGTGGAGCTACTGGAAGTTGAGAGCTGCTAAGGGAGAAAAATCATCTATCATTTTTTTCGGAGCCGGTACCCATTAGTGGGCTTTTTGTCACTGAGTGCATGCCTCCCCCCCAACCACAGATGGACAGTGCTAACTAGACTTAGTGGGTTATAAAAAAGTCATTAAGTTGAGAGAGTTACATGTTTGGGGAGACATGGGTGAGGAGAGGAGGAATGGGGATTGGAAATGTTCATATTTTATTGTATACATTTATGAAATTCTCAAGAACAGAGAGAAACTATTTGAGAACATGTGACCTAGGGAGCTTGAGCGTGTGAGTCTGATGCACGGCATTTCTCTAGGCGCTTTCTTACTGCTGTGACCACATACCTGACAAGAGTCAATTTGAATTTATTTTGGTTAATGGTTTATTCTGCTTTCATTCCTGCTCCTGTGATAAAATACAATAATCCAAATTATCACAGGAGATAAGGTCTTATATGACAGCCCATCACTGAAGGAAGACAGGCCAGGAATTCAATGTAGGAGCTGGGAGTAGAAACCATGGAGGAGGCTGCTTACTCACTCATTTGCTGACTTAAACTCAGCTGACTTTCATACACAGCCCAGGCCCACCTGCTTAGGTGTGGTGCCACGCATAGTGGGCTGGGTGTTCTCATATCATCTACCAAGAAATCTCTCACAGATATGGCCAAAGGCCAACCTCATCTGGGCAATCCATTAATTGAGACCCACTAGGTGATATCAAGTCACAGCTGAATCTATCTAAGACAAAGTTTGAATGGATTCTGTCCATCATGGTATAGAAGCCATAGCAGCAGGACTTTAAGGCGGCTTGTCACAGTGGCTCTGCCATGCTCAGTAGAATTTCCTTCCTCCCTATGTTTAGTCTAAGAGCCCAGACCATATGGTGGTGTCCACATTCACAGCTCTGCTTCCTCCCTCAATTAACCCTTTCTTGGAATCTATGACAGACATATGTAAAGTTGTGCCTCACTAATGGTCTAAGCATTTTTTTTGCGTTAACTTTGTTCTTTAATAACTTCATACTATCCAGAGGGGCACCCACTCTCTAGATTCTCCATACTGGGGCAAAATGCCAGACCCCCCCCATCTGCCTCAGTTTCTCTAGGCAGCCAGAAGGCAAGCTTCCTGCAGGTAGGCTCCTCCAACACCACCATTCCATCCATTGGACCCTGTAAGCTACAAGTCCTACTCAGCCCCCAAATCCTCCTAACCCCCATGACCTTAGAGGAACTCTGAAGCACAGGCTGTGACTACACAGAGAGGACCAAGAGGTAAGTGACCACACAACCAGTGGGGCACCCCACTCTCTAGGCCTTCCACACTGGGGCAAAACCCTGGGCCCCTCCCCCACCTGCATCAGTTTCTCTAGTCAGATAGCAGGCAAGTTTCCTATGGGTAGTCTGCTCTAACAACCCCATCCCATAAATTGAACCCTGTAAACTACAAGTCCCACTCCACCCCCAAACCTTCCCAGCGGCCTCAGAGGAACGCTGAAGCACAGGCTGCAACTACACAGAGAGGACCAAGAGAGGAACTCTGAAGCACAGGCTGTGACTACACAGAGTAGACCAAGAGAGCTAACCAAGAGAGCAGACCAAGAGAGCTAACCAAGAGAGCGGACCAAGAGAGCAAGGCAAGAGAGTGGGCCAAGAGAGCAAGGCAAGAGAGTGGGCCAAGAGAGACCTCAGTGGCTCCCTGAGACACAGACCATGACAGTACAGAGCAGACCAAGAACAGTTCCCAAAGACACAGACAGCCACTGCAAGGATTGAACCAAGAGGTAAAGACACTACCTGCCCCAATTGGATGAAGAGATGGGTAGGCGTCAATGCAAGAATTCATTCAACAACCTAAAAAGCAACATAGAATCCAGTGGTTATACAACAGGAGGACTTGATCTTCCTAACCCAGAAGAAGCAGAAGTAAATGATTTTAAACAAAACTTTATGAAGATGATGGAAACCTTTAAAGAGGAAATGAAAAATTCCCTTAAAGAAATGGAGGAAAAGACAAACAAAATATCGGAAGAAATCAATAAATCTCTTAAACAAATCCAAGAAAACCAAGAACAAAACAATCAAACAGGTGAAGAAAACATTTCAAGACTTGAAGATTGAAATAGAGGCAATAAAGAAAACAAACTGAAGGAATACTAGAAATGGAAAATTTGGGTAATTGAACAGAAACTACATAAGCAAGCATAACCAACATAATACAAGAGATGGAAGAGAGAATCTCAGGTGTTGAAGATACTATAGAGAAGCCAGGTAATGGTGGAGAATGCCTTTAATCCCAGCACTTGGGAGGCAGAGGTAGGCAGATCTCTGTGAGTTCAAGGCCAGCCTGGTCTACAAGATCTAGTTCCAAGATAGATTCCAAAGCTACAGAGAAACCCTGCCTTGAAAAACGAAAAAACAAAACAAAAAAACAACAACAACAACAACAAAAAAAGGAAATAGATTCCTTGGTCAAATGTTAAACCCAACAAATTCTTATCACAAAACATCCAGGAAATCTGGGACAACATGGAAAGTCCAAACCTAAGAATAATAGGGATAGAAGAAAGAGAAGAACTCCAGGTCAAAGGTACAGAAAATATATCCAACAAAATCATAGGAGAAAACTTTCCCAACCTAAAGAAGGATATCCCTATGAAGGTACAAGAAGCTTACAGAACACCAAATAGACTGAACCTAAAAAAGTATGTTCACCATATAATAATCAAAACACAAAACACACGAATAAAGAAAGGATGTTAAGAGCTGCAAAGGAAAAAGGCCAAGTAACATATAAAGGCAGACCTATCAGAATTACACCTGACTTCTCAATGGAAACCATGAAAGCCAGAAGTTCCTGGGCAGATGTACTGCAGACACCAAGAGGCCACAGGGACAAGCCCAGACTATATACTCAGCAAAGCTTTCAATCACCATCAATGGAGAAAACAAGATATTCCATGACAAAACTAGATTTAAACAATACATATCCACAAATCAAGCCCTACAGAAAGTACTAGAAGGAAAACTCCAACTCAAGGAAGCTAACTTCACGCACAAAAACACAGCCAACAGATAACATCATACTAGAAAACCCCAAACACATAAACACTCTGCCAAAAAATAACAGGAATTAACAACCACTGGTCATTAATATCTCTTAATATATATATTTGAAACACACTTCAACCTTAAAGACAGACATTACCTCAGAGTTTTTCCAATCTAATGGGTCTAAGAAACAAGCTGGTGTAGCTATCCTAATATCTAACCAAATAGATTTCAAACTAAAATCAATCAGAAGAGATGGAGAAGGACATTTTATACTCATTACAGGGAAAATCCATCAAGATGAAGTCTCAATCCTGAACATCTATGCCCCAAAATACAAGAGCACCCATATATGTAAAAAAACATTACTAATGCTTAAATTGCACATTAAATCCCACACACTAATAGTAGGAGATGTCAATACCCCACTCTCCCCAATGGACAAGTTGATAAGACAGAAATTTAACAGAGAAATGAGACAACTAACAGATGTCATGGCTCAATTGGACTTAACAAACATTTACAGAACATTCAGCCCAAACATAGAATATACCTTCTCCTCAGCACCTCATGGAACCTTCTCTAAAATTGACCACATACTTGGTATCAAAGCAAACCTGAATAGATACAAAATAATTGGAATAACCCCCTCTATCTTATCAAATCACCATGGTTTAAAGTCAGAATTTAACAATACCACTAATAGCAGAAAGCCTACAAACTCATGGAAAATGAACAGTGTTCAATTGAACCACCCCTAGGTCAAAGAAGAAATAAAGAAATTAAAGACTTCTTAGAATTCAGTGAAAATGAAGGCACAATGTTTCCAAACCTATGGGACACTATGAAAGCAGTGCTAAGCAAAAGTTCATAGCACTAAGTGCCTACATAAAGAAAGTGGAGAAATCTCAAACTAGCGACTTAACAGCACACCTGAAAGCTCTAGAACAAAAAGTAGCAGACTCACCCAGGAGGAGTAGATGACAGGAAACAATCAAATTTAGGGCTGAAATCAATAAAATAAAAACAAAGAAAATAATACAAAAAAATCAATGAAACAAAGAGCTGGTTCTTCGAGAAAATCAATAAGATAGACAAACTCTTATCCAAACTAATCAAAAAGTGAAGAGAGAACATCCAAATTAACAAAATCAGAAATGAAAAGGCGTAACAACAGACACTGATGAAATCCAGACAATTATTAGGTCATATACAAAAACCTGTATTCCACAAAAGTGGAAAATGTAAAAAGAAATGAACAATTTTCTGGATAGGTACCACCGACCAATATCAAATCAAGACCAGCTAAACAACTTAAATAGACCTATAATCTGCAAGGAAATAGAAGCTGTCATCAAAAGCCTCCCAACGAAAAATATGCCCAGGGCTGGATGGTTTCAGTGCAGAATTCTACCAGAACTTCCAAGAAGAGCTAATACCTATACTCCTCAAAGTGTTCCACATAATAGAAACAGAAGGAACATTGCCAAATTCCTTTTATGAGGTTATGGGTACCCTGATACTGAAACCACACAAAGACTCAACCAAGAAAGAGAATTATAGACCAATCTCCCTCATGAGCATAGATGCAAAAATACTCAATAAAATACTGGCAAACTGAGTCCAAGAACATATAAAAAAAAATCATCCACCATGATCAAGTTGGCTTCATCCCAGAGATGCAGGAATGGTTCAACATATGAAAATCTCTCAATGTAATCCAACATATAAATAAACTGAAAAAAACCACACATGATCATTTTATTAGATGCTGAAAAGCATTTGACAAAATCTAATACCCCTTCATGATAAAGGTCTTGGACAGATCAGGGGTACAAGGAATGTGTCTAAACATAAAAAAGAGCAATATACAGTAAGCTGACAGCCAACATCAAACTAAATGGAGAGAAACTCAAAGCAATTCCACTAAACTCAGGAACAAGACAAGGCTGTCCACTTTCTCCATATTTATTCAATATAGTTCCTGAAGTTCTAGCTAGAGCAATAAGACAACAAAAGGAGAGCAAGGGAATACACATTGGAAAGGAAGAAGTCAAACTTTCGCTATTTGCAGATGATATGATAATATACATAAGTGACCCCAAAAACTCTACCAGGGAACTCCTACAACTGATAAATACCTTCAGTAATGTGGCAGGATACAAGATCAACTAAAAAAAAAAAAAACAAACAACAGTATCCGTCCTATATACAAATGATAAGGAAGCTAAGAAAGAAATCAGAGAAATATCACCCTTCACAATAGCCACAAACAATATAAAATATCTTGGGGTAACACTAACCAAAGAAGTGAAAGACATATTCGACAAGAACTTTAAATCTTTGAAGAAAGAAATTGAAGAAGATCCCAGAAAATGGAAAGATTTCCCATGCTCTTGGACAGGTAGGATCAACATAATAAAAATGGCAATCCTACCAAAAGCAATCTATAGATTCAATGCAATCTCCATCAAAATTCCAACACAGTTCTTCACAGATCTTGAAAGAACAATACTCAACTTCATATAGAAAAACAAAAATCCCAGGATAGCCCAAAAAATCTTGCAAAATAAAGGAACTTCTGGAGGCATCACCATCTCTAATATCAAGCTCTATTATAGAGCTACAGTTATGAAAACAGCTTTGTTTTGTCATAGTAACAGGCAGGTTGACCAATGAAACCGAATCGAAGACCTGGATATTAATCCACACATCTATGAACACCTGATTTTTGACAAAGAAGCTATAATTATACAATAAAAAAGAAGAAAGCATCTTCAACAAATGATACTGGTATCATGGATGTCAACATGTAGAAGAATGAAAATAAACCCACATCTATCCCCATGCACAAAACTCATTCCAAATGGATTAAAGACCTCAATATAAATTTGACCACACTGAACTTATAGAAGAGAAAGTGGGAAGTAGTCATCAATGCATGGGCACAGGAATCCACTTCCTAAATATAACTCCAGTAGCACAGACACTGAGAACAACAATGAATAAATGGAACCTCCTGAAACTGAGAAGCTTCTGTAAAGCAAAGGGTACAGTCAATAAGACAAAAAGGCAGCATACTGAATGGGAAAAGATCTTCACCAACCCCAAATCAGACAGAGGACTGATATCCAAAATATATATAGAGCTCAAGAAATTATACATCAAAATTCCAAATGATCCAATTAAAACAGATCTAAACAGAGAATTCTTAATAGAAGAATCTCAAATGACTGAAAGACACTTAAGGAAATGTTCAACATCTTTAGCCATCAGGGAAATGCAAATCAAAGCAACTCTGAGATATCATCTTACACCAGTCAGAATGGCTAATATCAAAAAAATCAATAATAGCTTATGATGGAGAGGATGTGGAGTAAGGGGAATACTCCTCCCTTGCTGGTGGGAGTGAAAACTTGTACAACCACTCTGGAAATCAGTATGGTGGTGTCTCAGAAAATTGGGAATCAACCTACCTCAGGACCCAGCATATACCCAAAGGCTGCTCAATCATACTACTAGGACATTTGTTCAACTATGTTCATAGCAGTATTATTTGAAATAGCCAGAACCTGGAAACAACCTAGATGCCCCTCAACTGAAGAATGGATAAAGAAAATGTAGTACATTTACACAATGTAGTACTACTTATTGGTAAAAAATAATGACATCTTGAAATTTGCATGCAAATGGATGGAAATAGATCCTCTGAATGTGGGTGATAGTTGTATGGCTGGGCAGACTGTGGGGACACTGGCAGTGACACCAGATTTATCCCTATTGCTTGTACTGTTTTTTTTGGAACCCATTCTCTTTGGATGAATACCTTGTTCAGCCTAGATATAGTAGAGAGAGCCTTGGTCTTTTGTCAAAGCAATGTGCCTTACCCTCTTTGAGGAGTGCATGATGGGGGGTGGGGTGGCAGGGAAGGTGGAGGGAATGGTAGGAGGGGAGGAAGTGGGAACTGGGATTGGTATGTAAAATGAAAAAAGATAGTTTGTTTTCTTTTCTTAAAAAAGGAAAATAAAAACCCTTATATAAAAATATTTTTATAGCAATATAGTGTAGTAGAATGTGACATGAGATCAGAAGGGAGGCCTATTTGAGGGTAGAAAGGGGTAGAGGCTGAACTAGGGAGGGAGATGGGGAGATGGGTAAGTACAAGCTATACTGCTCCGTGTATATGGAAATGTTACAGAGAAAAACATTTCTTTGTATGTTAGTAAAAAAATTAATAGAAAGATCCAAACAGATAAAAAGATACTGTTAGTTCCAAGACTGATGGGGGTGGGGAGGAGAACTTGGGACTTAAGCAAGAAAAATGCAAATGCTAGCGTGTTTTCTTCCGCCACCCCAAATGTCAGCTGCTTGGGGCTTCCTTAGTCAGGGTCCTGTTGCAAAGGCACCGCTCAAGTTGCCACTGTCACCCAGAGCGTGGGGAGGCCTTTAGAACTTGAAATCAGGTAGCTCTCTGAATGACAGGCTCTGGAATAGATGGGGCCAGTCAGCAATATGACCAGCAAAGGCGAGGTGAGACAGCACTGAGTCACATGAGCCTTCTCAGGGCTGGCTAATGCCGACTTTCTGTGAATATGGCTACCACCAGCCTCAAGAAACTGCCTCAACCAGTTTATTTCTAGGAAACAGAATTATACCAATGCTTACCGTGTGTGTGTGTGTGTGTGTGTGTGTGTGTGTGTGTGTGTGTGTGGTGTGGTGTGCAGGTGTCTGATGAGTGTGTGTGTGTGTGTGTGTGTGTGTGTGTGTAGCCCCTTGTCTGACTTTGGGATAATTCTATCTTCTAGCTTTCGAACACTCTGTTGGATAAGCTAAAAAGCCTTGTTTGTGACGTCATTGACAGCAACTTGCTCAAGCCTGATCATGTGGGACACCCAACACAGGTCCTTTGCTGGATGTGGTATTCCTGCCAGAGCATATTGAAATCACTTTGCTGGCATAAAATGCTCTTGGGCCTTAACAAATTAATTCTTTACTCATAAAGCGAGAGGATCAGAAACAGCTGGTATTCAAAATGTAGGGTCAACAGCTCAACATCTTATCTGAAGACTTCATTTTAATTGTCCAAATAGAATTCAGGATACCTGGACCATCTGCACAGATAGACCACTTCTCCTTACCATGTGGTAAGGGAGGTCCCTTAGAAAGAACTAGAAAGCGTTCCAGAACGCTTTCTGGATACATTTAAAGAACATTTGCGTTTCCATGGTCAGAGGAAAACTCTATAACAATTTTGGGAAATTCCCCAAACTTGAGGTGTTTAGAGATCACACAGGCAGGTGTGTCCCTTTGTACATACCCTCAGGGTATAGGATGGTTATTTGATCTTGCATATTCTACCCATGAAAGAGAAATTCAAAGCTGTTTGGATTTGAAGTCAGTACATTCCATCTAGGCTTAGGATTACTTCTGTATTTAGTGAGATAAAGGCATCTCACTTTGAAAGGGGCTCAGGCCAAAATCAAGAGACGATGCAACAAATCTAGTGTGAATACAAGCCATAGTGGTAGGCGAAGAAGAATGCTGCTGCTTGGAGCTAGCGGAGAGAGCAAAGGGAGAAGCAGTGCAGACTCAAGAAGCCCCGGAGTAAGTGCAAGCCGCTGTGCAGTTCACAATTAGTACACACCTACAATGAATTCTGCTATGCCATTGGCTCTAAGAGGAACTCAGTGCATTGCTTTTCTCATTACTCTGACTACCTGGTAAAAGCAGCTCAAGGAAGCAGAGGCTTCGTTTAGCTTAAACTGTGCAGTTCCTCGTGGGGCACTGGTCACGTGTCTGTAATGAGGAAGCAGAGAGAGATGAACACTGGTGTTCATCTGCCCCCCCACTCCCCTGTTGTTTAGTCTGTTCACCCAGTCACTATTTATGATGAGTCTTCTCCCCTTAGTACAGCGTGTTCTGGAATACCTCACAGAATGTGTTTCTTAGGTGATTCGCAAGCCTAGTCTGTTTGGCCATGAAGAGCAACATCACACTGGGCATACTGAGTTGTCAAAGGTTGATATTCAGGTTGTGAGTGCTCAGACTTATGCAGCATTCTCCTTTCTGTTACCCCGCACTGTATTTCTAGGGTTCTCTCCACTGTGCAGGTTTATCCCTGGAGTCTTAATACTGGATTTTATCTGCTGTACCTGATAGGTTCTCCAATGTTGGACTGTTTTGAGGTGAACAAGAAAACTGTGATTTTTTTTTTTTGCCTCTGAATCAAATAGACTCCACAATACAATTAAGTTTCTATTTTTTTCTGTGGAATCAGAGGGAGGCCAGTCTTTACTGTGGTATAGGACAATTCTGTATTCTGTCAATTATGTTTTAAATAAACGCTGATTGGCCAGTAGCCAGGCAGGAAGTATAGGCAGGACAACCAAACAGGAAGTGGAGGCGGGACAATGAGAATAGGAATATTCTGGGAAGAAGGAAGCTCTCCTCCCCAGTCCTGTCCAGACATCGAAGAAGTAGGATGTGACCTGCCCCACTGAAAAAAAAAAGCCCCACTGAGCCATTTGGCTAACATAGATAAGAATAATGGGTTAATATAAGTCATAAGAGCTAATACAAAGCCTGAGCTAACGGGCCAATCAGTTTATAACTCATGTAGACCTCTCTGTGTGATTTTCCTTGGGACTTAATAAATGCGAGAACTGGACAGGACAGAAACCCCAACAAGCAGGCCCTCATGTTACAGCATGTTATATTACTGGAAAACACATTCTTGCCCAAACTCTCCCTCTGGGCTGCCCTACATACCACATGGTGCTATAGGTCTTTCCCAAGTCTTGAGTTTCTTAGAAACTAGAAATCCAGCTTTGGGTGATGTAGTCAAATTGCTCAAACAAGAGTAAGGTGTTGTGGGATGTTTGTACACTTTGTGAAGATGTATTGTGACTGGTGTAATAACTTGAATGACCAATAGCTATGCAGGAGGTATAGGTGGTACTTCTAGGCAGAGAGAAAACTCTGAAAGACAAAAGGCAGTTTCCAACTAGAGGCAGAGGAAGCAGGTAACAGCCACAAGCCATCTAAAAGGACATAGATGAATAGAAATAGGTTAATTTAAGTTATAAGAACTACCCTAATCATCATCATAGAACCTACATCCAGTAACTGATGGAAGCAGGTGCAGAGACCCACATTCAAGCATTGGGCTGAGCTCCTGGAGTTCAGTTGAAGAGCGGGAGGAGGGATCATATGAGCAAGGCGGGGTGTGTCAAGATCATGATGGAAAACCATGGAGATAGCTGACCCCAGCTACTGGGAGCTCATGGACTCTGGACTGATAGCTCGGGAACCTGCACAGAACTAAACTAGATCCTCTGAATGTGGGTGACAGTTATGTGGCTTGATCTGTTGGTGTGTGTGTGTGTGTGTGTGTGTGTGTCCTGGAAGTGGCACCAGGTGCATGAATTGGCTTTTTGGAGCCCATTCCCTATGTCTATTCCTTGCTCAGTCTTGTTGGTGGGGAGCTAGGTCCTGCCTCAGCTTGGTATGCCAGATCTTGTTAACTCCCCAAGGAAGGCCTTACACCCTCTGAGAAGTGGATGGGGTAAGGTGGGGAGCAAGAGAAGGGAAAGGAGGGGGGCTTGGTATGTAAAATGAAAAGTAAAATTTTTAATAAAAATATAAAAAAAGAACTAGTTAGGAGCAAGCCCAAGCTGTAAGCTGAGCTTATTACTATGAAGTATCCATGTTATTTGGGAGCTGTCTGGTGGGATAGAGAAAGACTCATAATAGTATGGCAAGTATCTGTGGTTTGTGAATGAGAAATGTTCCCTATAGACTTGGATATTTGAGTTATTGGTCTCCAGCCAGGAGTGTTGTTTGGGGAGGCTTAGGAGGTGTGGTCTTGCTGGAGAACCTTTGTCACTGGCAGCAGGATTTAAGAGCATATAACCTCATCCCACTTCCAATTTTCTTTTTGCTTTGATTAGCATTTGTAGATATAAGCTCAGCTTACTCTTCTAGCTGCTGTGCCTGTCTCTTGCTGCCAAGCCTTTTACCATGGTACACTTGCATTTCTCCAGAACCACAAGTCAAAAGAAACTCTTCATATATAAATTGCTTTGGTCATGGTATTTATTCCCAACAACAGAAAAATAAGTTGCATAAGTCACTGCATGAAGACAAATACACAGAACTTAGCTGTGAAACTCAGCACAGCTATTGAAATAAACAGATTTGGGGATATGGTCAAGGTGTGTGTGTGTGTGTGTGTAAGCATGTGCTTGTGCTCAAGGATCATAGATGTTAAAGGATGTTACATTCTTGAGAATCCTATATGTGTAGAGGAAACAGCAAAGAAACAGGATAACCTAGTAAAAGATGTGGAGCCAGGGTCACACAGCGCCTGTGTGATTCCCATCAAATGTGTTGAATATAACCTGCAAACTCAGATTAAAAGATGAATGGTAGCTTGCTTTATTTTTATGCTTAATGAAAAGTACTTTTAGTAAACAGCCCCAAGTACATAGATGCACCCAACTCTCCTGAATAGGTAATGATGATAATTTTCTGTAAAACAGACAAACAGGACATTAAAAATAATGGTTTCTGATTGCCTGATTTGTGTCATATAAAGTATATTTTCTGTTACGAGGTATCAGGTGTGATAAACAATATTGCCAGTGATGGACGCTATTTTAGGAACTTGTCAGAGACTTCAAAGGAGACTGATATGTAACTAGATTGGGATGGGTTTAAGCAACAGAAATCTAAATAAGGAACATAAGAACTAACTGAGAATTTGAATATTTTAAATTCAATAGGAATCCACAAGTACATTAGATGCAAGAGCTATTAAGATATTTAGACACTAGCTTCAGTCTCAATAATCATACCACATACTCAAAATCCTCAGTTTTTTTATTACATTTATTTGTGTGTGTGTGTGTGTACGTGCTTGCCACAGTATACCTGTGGAGATCAAAGGGCATCTTCTTGGTGTTTATTTTCTCTTTCTACCATGAGGGACCTAAGGACTGAACCTGGGTTCTCAGGCTTGGCAGTAATGCCTTTTCCTCATGGAACCATCTTCCTCACTGGCCAGTGAAATCCTTACTTAAAGCCTGTAGGTTACCAGCAGCAGCTGAGGCTCATCATGGAAATCTTCCCTTATTTTTCACTTTTCATTGCCATCTGTCCGCTGAGGCTCCCCCGTCTTGTCTGTGCTGTTTGGTAAGAGTATGTGGATTCAGCGCCAGGAACTCTCTTGTACATGTATACTGCAGGCTCAATTCAGGACATTTGTAGACTGGCAGTCTTCCTTCATGCTCAGTCTCTGCGTGCTGCAGTGGTGCATACACATGGGCGCATGTGCAGGTTCGCAGCATGGGCTCTAGCAACAAAGATATAGAGCAAGCAGGTAGTCTGAAACAAGGACCATTAGCTTCATAGAGGTTGTTCCTGCGCTCTTTGTCCTCCCGAATGTCAACTCATGTTCCTTTCTCCTGTGCATTTCCATTCCCTTTAATTTGAAGAACCAAGTGTAGCATCCTAGAAGCATCCAGATCACAGACTTGGCAGCAGCTGGCCTGAGAGGCACATTTTACTCTGTGATCTGAGTCAAGAGACTGCTGGTCCTGGTGGGGTAGTCATTTTCCAGGCCACCAGCTCTTCAGTGACTGCCCTTTCAGTATGATTTTCCCTTCCCCCTTTCTGCTTCTTCCTCAATACAGAGGTCACATGATAGGGCCTGGATTGGAGATGACCTTTGCATGGTAATCTGCTATAGCAATTGCTTTTCTTACTCTACAGTAAAAACAATAACACATAAGTGTGAGATTTTATGAGCACAATCCTCTTCTACAGGGGCAGGCACAAACCTTTTATTGCTGAAGTTTTTCACACTGTTATTGCGAGGAAGAGTCAATACCCTGTCATGAACCCTTTGGACCCTCTCTCTCCTGCAAAAAATCATTGCATGCTATCCTTAGATATTTGTAAAAGCAAAACCTTTCATGTGTGAAAGATAAAATCCCACAGGAAGAACCACAGACATGCGAAGCACAATTTTGAAAATTCTAAGATTTTAGCTTGCAAAATGCCAGGTACATCTTCATAGTTATTCAAAACATCAGTGAGAAGGGATGGTCAAATAACCCATTATGAATGTTGGTATAAATGACCCCACTGGACTTGGTCACCAAGTAACTACTAGAAGATGGAACAGTGATTAACACACACTGGTCTCTCTCTTTTCCCTCTCTCCACTTAGCCTGTGCCCTTTCTTTTTCCTTAGTTGTGCTTCTGCTGGGGCCAGCCCTGAAGGATCTGGGTTCTTGGATTTTGGTTTTTGTTTTTGCTTTTAACTCTTTACTCATTTGGGGGCCCCAGCTCCCAAATAAATCACACGGAGGATGTTTATTTTTACTTATAAATGCCCAGCCTTTGGCCTCAGCTTGGCTTATTTCTAGTCAGCTTTTCTTTTCTTAATTTAGATTATCCCATTAACCTTTTGCATCTGGGCTTTTATATTGCTCTATTTCTGGATATCTTTTTTTTTTCAAGACAGAGTTTCTCTGTGTAACAGTACCAGTTTTCCTGGAACATGCTGGCCTCAAACTCACCGAGATCTGCCTGCCTCTGCCTCTCAAGTGCTGGGTTTAAAGGCATGTGCCACCACTGCCTGGCTCTTTTCTTTCCTCCTTATTCCATGTCTGGTTGCGTGGCTGGGTGACTGGCTCCTTCTTTTCTTGTTCCTTCATCTCCCTCTCCCCATAGTTCTCCTATTTATTCTCTCTGCCTGCCAGCCTTGCATATTTCTTTCTCTGCCCGGCTATTGACTGTTAGCTCTTTATTAGCCCAATCAGGTATTTCAGACAGGCAAAGTAACACATCTTCACAGAGTTAAACAAATGCATCATAAAAGAATGCAACACATCTTTGAATCATTAAAACCAATGTTCCACAGCATAAACAAATGTAACACATCTTAAAATAATATTCCACGACACTGACCTCATCTTCAGAGACCATGGGGAGAAGGAAATGTTCTGAAGACATCAGCAAAAGGTGTTGTATACAGGAGGTGAAGAAATCAAACTCAGTGGGTGATGGCAGAGGGACAACACTGCACTCAGGTCTATTGCCCTGGAATTTTCCCTCTGAACTGTTTCATCGTCTTCATCAGTTTTATGATCAAAGTTTGTCCATATGTCTCCCAGCAGTGTTCTCTTCTGTCTCTTGCTTTTCTTTCTGCTCTTTTGGGCCTTCCCCTAGTTTTTATGCAGTCCAAAGTCCAAATGCTTCTTCTGATATCAGGTTTTCCCCTCGACTAAGCAGTCCTCTCTTAGGACACTGCACGAATCTGCAAGGCAGATGCTGGGTTCAAGCGTGCTCTCTTAGGACACTGCATGAATCTGTGAGGCAGATGCTGGGATCGAGCGTGCTCTCTTAGGACACTGCATGAATTTGCAAGGCAGATGCTGCGACCGAGCGTGCTTTTTTAGGACACTGCAAGGCTGGC
This sequence comes from Ondatra zibethicus, assembly GCA_004026605.1. Classification (NCBI taxonomy): domain Eukaryota; kingdom Metazoa; phylum Chordata; class Mammalia; order Rodentia; family Cricetidae; genus Ondatra; species Ondatra zibethicus. The sequence goes on along the minus strand of PVIU01002460.1, from coordinate 112,597 downwards.
TTTTCACCTTTAAAAACTGATTGGGAGTTTCATGCAAGTTCTATCAAAGAACAGAGGGACAGATGTGCAACAGGTCATTTGGGAAGCGTGAAAGGGTTAGCAGCATTTCTATGAGCTTCAGGTAGTGATGGCTCAGGGGAAGGCTAGGCGGAAGCTGGAGAGACAGGTATCGATAAATTCTGTAATCAAGTGTGCAGCACCATTGCTTTGATTGCTTCCTACTTATAAGTAAGTGATTTCTCCATTGTTTCCCAGTGTTTCTCAATCATAAATATTTTCTTAAGGATTTTATTTCTAATTATGTGTATGTGTCTATAAATATGAGTCCAGGTGTCTTTAGAAACAGGAGGCATCAGGTCCCCTGTAGCTGGAGGTGTACAGGAGGTTGTTATCCATCAGACACGCATGTTGGGAACTAACTCAGGTCATCTGCGAAAGCCATCTCTCCCGCCCATCCTGAGCAATCACCCGTTAACACTGGTTGTCAGTACTGCTTTAAATACCGTGCCACCCTTTAAAGAAGCACAGCCACAAACCTTGTAACTCCTCATGCTCCAGCTCTTCTATCAAACAAAAACCAAGTTGTAAATTAAATAATAAAAGTGCATGAATTATAAATGTCAAATTAAGCACATGACGCTGAAACAGTTGATGGTTGTTGGTAAAATGAGATTGTTAGTTTAATAGTAGAAAAATATACTGGAAGGCGGTTTTGTTTATTTACTCATTCACTCTTTTCTTTTGACACCAATTGATCATTTACAGTGGCTGCTCATTAATATCCTGCCACTTCTAATTTACTGTGTTGTTGGGACAATTAATAATATTATATAGTAAACAAAACAAAACATACAGAGAACTCCAAGAAAGAGAGCTCACCACTTTATTTTCTCGCCCTTTAAAAGCCATTTCCCTTGCGTGTTGAACTGTGGATTGTTGGGAGCAAGGTAGAGCTGTGCGGGGGCGGTTCTATGTGCTGACGGCATTGCACATTGCTGAGCGCGTTCCTCCGTGTCAGCTGTCTCCACCACCATCAGGCACATGGGAACTCAGTTCTTCCAACACATTTCTTGAATCCTGGTAAAACATTTGTCCATACCATGTGATATAGTGTCATTTTTCTTTTTACCAACTCAACTATCTGCTGGTCTTTATCAGACGATTGGTTAAATATATAATCATTGTAATGGATTAGTAAAAATGCTGCAGGTTCCCAAGTGGCTGCAGCAGGTAGCGGGCCATTAGACCATGCCGCAGGTCTCTGAAGGCCGCTAGTCCTGGGCAGGGAGCCACACAGCGGCAGGCGAGAGACAGAGACATGGATAGGCACACCATGCAGAGTGAGGTTGGATATTTACTCAGTGGGGTATGGAAGGGAAAGGGAGAAGGGGAGAAGAGCAGAGAGGGAGAGAGAGAGGGAGAGGGGGGGAGAGACAGAAGGGGGTAAGGGGAGAAGTGGTGAGTGAGGCAGAAGCCGCCTTTTCCGGGGAGAGACGGAAAAGGAAGAGAGTCAGGCTCCAAGCAGGAAGAAAGATCTGCCTGCCTCAGCAAGCAGACAGTGGTGGTGGGGGGGGGAGAGGGAGTGGGTGGGGCTTGTCCCTTAAAGGGACAGGACAGTTCATTACATTCCCATCTCTTTTTTATAATAAAAAGGCAGGAGGTTAGGTACCACAGGTTAAAGGAACTAGGGCAGCGGATTCTCAAGACTATTTCCTGCTTACTTGTGGGTGTCATCTTTCTCTGTCTCTCCTCGTGAGCCTGGATGCCCCATTGAGGACTCTCACCCACCACGTGGCTCCCTGCCTGGGACTCATGGCCCTCTGCAGCCACTTGGGGATCTGCAGCAATTTCACTTTTACCATTACAATCATGGTATATATTATAGTTTAGCTCAGAAATGCTCTCACTAGCTCTTGTTTTTAAACACCTTGTCCCTAGGTGGTGGTGCTTTTTTGAAGGCTATGGATACTTGCCCAAGGTTCTGGCCTGCTGTGTCTACTTCTCATCTGTTTGCCATGTGATCCTCCACTGCACAATCCTCCACTGCTGCAGACTGCACTGCTGCGGTGCTGTCCTCACCATAGCAGACTCGGAGACCGTGAGTCAGTTGCTTAACCTAGACTTGAATTTTTTCAAGTATTCTGTCCTATATCTTGGTCCCAGGGAAGCCACGGCGACTAGTACAGCATACACTGTGACACGTGGACCTATTTTACGACCAGTCCATTAGAACGTTGAGCTAAAAGAGTTTTCAATGTAGAATGTCTAATGCAATAACATTTTTAAAAATTAAGAACATATAATATATACAGTGTTATAGGACAACTTAGATTTTGTTCTCAGTCTCTGTCTCTCCAAGTATATGTTAACTATTAGGTTAGAGAGTGTTTTGTTTAATTGTGATTATTTTAATACTTTAAAATATTTATATATTTATTATGTTTCTATTCTAGGAATGTCCCCTAAACCCTTTATAAGACTGACTCTCTGTGATGGTAAGCTATAATTGTCAACTTGACACAACCTAATATACCCTGGAAGAGAGTCTCAATGAAGGATTGTCTTACTATGGGAAGACCCAGTCCTCTGTAGGTGGTACCATTCCCTAGGCATGGGGTCCTGAATTGTGGACTGGAGAAATCAAGCTGAGTACAAGCAAGTGAGAAGCACACACAAGCTCACTCTCTGCCCCTGACTGTGGATGTGGTGTGACTAGCTATCTCAAGCTCCCGCTGCTATCAATTCTCTGACATAATGGGCCGTAACCTGGAATTAGAAGGTAAACTAAGCCCTTTCTCCCTTGAATTGCTTTGGCCAGGCTGTTTTACACAGCAACAAAAATGAGACTAGAACACTATTCAAAGGTGGGTCAGCAGGAATGAACATTTGGAGGGTAGCTGAATTATAGGAATTAATGCATGTTTGACCTAGATAAGTTGATTGGTGTGGGAACCTTTGGCAAATAGAATTAATGGCCTATGGTTTAAGTTTGAGGTATAAGAGTAGGTCTATAATCTTCTAGCTCTTATAACATTTAGTTAAACTATGTTTTTTTTTCTTGGTAGAGCGAGACAGGTTAATTTGCATTTTCAAAGGGTGCTATGAGACATTAAGATGGAAAGGTTCTGCTGTGGCCCCTAGAATCTTGTTGTAGATCCAGGTAGGAGAAGGGAGGTGCCTCACTTGATCTCCTAGAATCTTCACCCTCCACAGTTTCCTTCAGTAGATTAGACATTTTATATGCAGCAGTTAATCGAGAAAAATACATGTAAAAATTTTTAAGAGACTCTATATCCTAAAGTGAAGTTGCAGATCTGAGAGGCATTGCATATAGAAATTGTTTAATAAATGTTAGCTTTCAGGAAGCTTAAACTTTCCTTAATGTATGCCTAGCTTTTATTTGCTTTCAGAATTCAATTTCTGATCACACACTTTTGGAAAGAGGAAGATTACCTCTGCAAATGTCCAGCTTTAACTAGAGAAATGTGTTTAACCAAAGACACTTCATAAAACAAGAGAGAAAAACATCGGGAGTGGAGCTTTGGCAAATTCCTTTTCTTTCTTAAAGTGGTTGTTTCTCATTGTAGTTACTTTATTTTCCAGCAAAGGAAAGTTTGAAGATAAAGGTAGGAAAAAGGACTTGTATGTTGGCCACTAAAGATGGCTGTTCATTAGCAAAATGTTTTGAATAGATTCCCTGGCTTGCCTTCTCTCATGCTTGAGGTTTTGCCTTTATTTTTTAATTTATCTGGGACAGAGACAGGGCCCGAGAAAGGAGATGAACTCTTGGAAATAGTCAGAAATTGATAGGGGCAGAGGTAGGGGAAGGCTAATGAGGACCATCTCTGGAGACGTTCAGAACCCAGAGAGACTTGGCCAATATCGCCCGCGTGAGTGTCACCTGTTGCAGCCCAGCCTCGACAGAAATACATCTTGCCAGGGTAAGATTAGAAATATAGTAAATATAGTAAAGAATATGAAGACACGAATGAAAATAATAAAACGAAGAAATATATTAGATAGTATTGGGAGGGAATTCCAGTGAGTACTGAAATTCACCAGCATTTAATTTCCAACTGCTTAAAATACCCTTGACTCTAAAAGGTAAGAGTAAGACAAAAGACTGCATTAACATGATACAAGGAAATGAGCAGACCAATTGAAGGTCACCGGCTACATCCATAGTTAAACATTCTGTCTCTAGAACAAAACAAGTCAGCAAGTCACGCTCACGCCTTAGACCAAAACACTCTCTAGGAAAACCACTCCCTGAATGGAATCCCAAGTTATCTCCATAAAGGGAACTGGAACTTAGTTGGATCCTTAGACTTTTGTTTGAGGTAGGAACAGATCTGTTTCTCTATTCCTGGAGCACAAGATCTGGCAATTAACTATACCTGTTGACAATAACTGAGCGAGCAGAACTCTCTGATTTACAACTAGGTGGGATCTTTGTCTGAGGTAGAAGCACAATAATCTTGAAAGAAATAGAAACAAGTACCAACTCTCTGACCTTTGATCAATGTGGAAATAGGCTCATAATTTTTGGGGCTCCACAGTCACCCTTCAGTTTGATAACCCAGTTATCTTAGGTAAAGCAGAATTACAAAAAAGGGCCAGTTTAATTTGAGAGTGAGTTTAGATTGTAGGTCATTTTCATTAACGTATGTTTTAAGAATATTTAGTGGTGTGTGTGTGTGTGCATGTGAGTGTGTGTGCATGTGAGTGAGTGTGTGTGCATGTGAGTGTGTGTGTGAGTGTGTGCATCTGTGTGTGTGTGAGAGAGATACTGTGCAGGTCAGCTTTTGTGGCATCTGCTCTCTTCTACCTTTAAGTGAGTGCTGGTGAGTGAACTCAGCTCAACAGGCCTGTGTTCTGCAAGTGCCTTTGCCTGAGGAGCTTATACTAGTACAAACTGTGTCTTAAGTATATGACTGTTACAGGTCCAATCAAAAGTCATACTACTGTGGGCATACAGGGAGCCCATAATCTGGAGGACAAGTTGCCAATCATTGCCTGAGAAAAGGGGGGAAAAGCAAAATAGCTTATCACAATAGTGAACCATTTAATTCTTCACATTGATCCAGTTTGTCTAGATGATGGTGTTAGAAGCCTCTTGTTCTCATGGGAGCTGATAATCCCACTAATATAGTAGTTCTGAGAGATGCTCTAGGAATCTTTTAACACACAAGACCATCAAAGTTTTCTGACATAAATTTAAAATGTCAGAGTAAAAAGTCAGTGGTGCCTTACATTGTAGTTCTTATCTACAATCCTAGTACTCTAGACGTAGAGGCAGGAGGATTGTGAGGTGGAGAAGTCCTGTTTCAAAACACCAAAACCAAACTAAAAATCAAAATAAAATATGAGACAAAACAAAAACTATCACATCAAAGTTGGATAAGGCAAACCCAGAGAAGGAAAAGAGCCCAAGAGAAGGCCCAAGAATCAGAGACCCATTTGTTCACACACTCAGAAGTCCCATAAAATCATTAAGCCGAAAGCTGTAATAGATACTGATTGGAAGTGTCACCCCAGTCCCCAGCATCCATCCTAAGCCCCTTCCCCCTGGGAGTTGCCTTGGTCCAGACTCCACCTCTAGGAAGCCTGTTAAGCGCTGACCCCTCCCCAGGGAGAGTTAGGACCACTCCCACAGGCTATTTAGGCTTGTGCCAGAAAAAGAAACATGTGGTCTCTGGGTTTGTGTGGACACCCCCACCCCCATGCTCCCGTGCCACCTGCGAGCACTGCATTTATTAAACCTGGGCATCTTTTATTTGGTCTAATTTGTTCTAATTGGAATTATTTGCACTGGTGGAGAGATTATACCTAACAGTTTCCCACTGAAGGGCCCAGGGCCGCATGCTGGAAACCGCCCATCCCCTGTGCGCTCTCCACCAGGCTAGCAATGGTTTCGTCTTGGTGAGTTCCTCTTTTAAAGTATGTGGCTGGTAGGGTTGGGAACCCATTCGCTTTTCGGGCTTCCTGTTGGAGTCACAGCGGTGCTGGAAGTCTGATCCATGCCTTGAAAGCTAGGCTTTTGCTGAGATGGGACTTGTGTGGACTAAAGAGGTTTGCTGCTCAGTTCTCAAGCACCCCCGTTTTGGCTTAAGGGTTGTCCCAGTGGACTCACCGTGATAGACTTGAGCCCTGAAAGACCCGGATAAATCCAGACCCCTCTAGCAGGAAGAGGAGAGCCAAAAAAAAAAAAAAAATCTAGGTTAGCTGGGTTAGTGACCCTGTTTCAGGAACTAGCTGAAGATAAAGTTAGTTTATAATCTTGAGAATAAACAGGGAGTTACCCCCTTGTGATGATCACTGGTATTTTCGGAATTTTCCAATGATACCCTCCCCACCCACTTTGGATTACTGGGTTGTGGTTTCTTCCCTTAAAAACCTCTTCTCCCAGCTACTTGGGGTCGAACTCCTCCCCTGCATGGGCTATGAGTCTCGGCCCCAGAGCTCTGGTACTTGTCAATAAACCTTGTGTGACTGCAGCAAGGACAGTCTCTCGTGAGTTCCTGGGGGGTCGTGTTATCCCGAGACTTGAGTTAGATTCTCCCCTATCGGAGGTCTTTCAGCCCCACAATTGGACATAGACTTTTAAAATGGGCGCTTACAATTCGAAGCCAGATCTGTAAATGCCCTTCGGGGGTCTTTTACAAAAATCCTTTTAAATTGGGGCTATCTAACATCTAAAGCAAACAAGGGTCCAAAGCCCGTGGTTTCTAAATACGAGCTCCCGCCCCTGCCTGCTTCTATGTCCTGCTTCTCTAGCTGTTTGTCTCACTCTGAGATTCTCTAAACCAAATCTGTTTTCCCTGTCTTTCCACTCTTCTGGCTTCTACTGCCTGTGCCTGGATCACTCTGGGCCGCTCCCCCCACTCCCTGCTTCTCTAAGCTGTTAGCTGTTTGTCTCACTCTGCTAAACTACACTGGGATTTTAAGTTGGTCAGCTGACACAGTTTTTTAAAAGTGTTTCATTTGTCAGTGTGTTAGAATGATGTGGCCACAGTATGTCTGTGTAAGTATGTGGATTTAAGTTTCTGTGTGTATGTGTGCTTGTCTTAGGATAACTTCAGACTAAAACCATTCTGAAAAAATACAAACACATGGATAACCACCATTTTGACCTATCCACCATCTTGGGTAAGAGTACCCACGTGTGCTAGTGTTCTTTGACTCATTAAAATATTCCTTTTAATCTTCTTACATTTACTAGTATTGGTAAACTGTAACTAATTGGATAAAATATACGTTTAAATTTAGCTTATATGCCCAGTTTAATTAACAGGTAATGGTACCTAATTCTCAGTCACCTTTACAGATCTGAGAGTATGGCATTTAAAAAAAGAGCTTCTAACACAGACACGCAAGCTTCCACAGCACTGTTGTTCTTTTTTTAAAAAAGAGGACGGGGAACCAGCAGCTTGCTGCCAGGGTTCCCGAGACCACACGGGCAGCTGGCTGGAGCCCAGTGCACTGGGAGGGCATGGCGGGCAGCGGTGGAGCGTGGAGCCTGAGCAACCAGTCCCAGGGTGAGACGGCTGCTGGTCGCTGACACGTGGCAGGTGCGGTGGGCATGACAAGAGATGGACAGGCACACCATGTAAAGTTAGACATTTATTAGAAAAGAAATAGAGGGGGGGAGAGGGAAGAGAAGCAGCCGCTGCTTCCCTGTGAGAGCTGAACAGGGGGAGACAGAGTCGGGGTCAGAGGCTGGAAGCTGGAAGGGAGTGGGCGTGGCCTGTCTCTTAAAAGGACAGGCCAGAATATTACTAGCACCCTATTGCTCCTCCAAGAAGATGCGTGGTTACAGAAGGATCTTTCACCTCCAGGCTTGCCCTTGGCCTTGGCAAAGCCACTTACACAGCACAAAGTGACCTTTCACTTCTTTAGCTTCCTAGATGATTCACCCGGGGAATCGATTTTCTCACCCTGCCAAGCCAGGTAGATTAAATCTTCCCCCTCACAGGAAAATCTTCGGCCTCTTGTACTTAGCAGCTAATAGCAAGCATTGCTTCTAAGACTGGTGTTCTCCAAGGACTAGGAGAAATTTGGGATTGCCTGTGTATCTAAAAAGCTGTCTCGTTTCTGCTCATTTATTCCTCCCAGATCTGTCTAATGGCATTTGATAACTAAAGGTACCGGAATTTATTTTATTTTATTTATTTTATTACATTACTTTATTTGTTAAGTTTCCTGCTAAATACAGACAGGTGTGCCTCTTTTACAGGCTTCATAGTCTAGGATTTAACAGGTTTCAGGTATATCCTAAAAATTCAAAATTCCCAATTCCTATTAATTATCTTTTAAAAACTTCATACCTTTTAACCTAAAGCAGTAGCCTTTTTCTATGACACCAAGATGTAACTCTGTTCCAGTTCTCTTACCAAAAATCAGGCAAACAGTCTCCAGAGCCTTTTGCTAACTAACCCCAGCCAGTTTCAAGTATATTTTACAGGTCACTCCTGCTGCCTGGGCCAAGACCAACCTACAAAGCCCTCTCCAGACAATGCCAAATACCTGCACCAGCTCCTGGGACTTCATCATTGGTACCAACTTTCCTGGATCAAGGACACCTACCAACTAAAATGTGGTTGTATCTGATACACCCGAGCCTCCCCTATACAACCACGTCACCCCTCTGTCCCATCCTTTGTGCAGTTAATGACTTCCCATGGCTAGCCCCATTTTATAGGGCCAATAACAACTATTTTTTTCCTAGCCTCCTGCCTTCTCATCTCCCTCAAAAAAGCAGCTGCCTGAGGACACCAGGATGACAGTAAACTGGATGCCGCTCCAGCCCCTCTTCTTGCTGAGCGTGAGTCCAACTCCCAGCCCCCACTCCCACGTTACCCCATGCTCACAGGAAGTAGCCAGACTTGAGCTGGTGCCCCATGTCCAAGGACTCTGGGATGTTTGTCCAAAAGTGAGACCCCAGCCCTCTAACACTCCTATATCCAAGGAGTATGGGATGATTGGAAGCATCACCCTAGTCCCTGCCATCCATCCTAAGCCCCTTCCCCCTGGGAGTTGCCTTGGTCCAGACTCCACCTCCACGAAGCCTGCCAAGCACTGACCCCTCCCCAGGGAGGGTGAGGACCACTCCCACAGGCTATTTAGGCTTGTGCCAGAAAAAGAAACACATGGTCTTGGGGTTTGTGTGGACCCCCCAACTCTATGTCTTTCCCCTCCATGCTCCTGTGCTATCCAGGAGTGCTGCATTTATTAAATGTGGGAATCTTTTATTTGGTCTAATCTGGTCTGATTGGAACTGTTTGTGTCAGCGGAGAGGCTCCTCTTAAGATTATTTTTAACACATACACAAAGGACCTGGTGCAGACCTGTGCAGGCCCTGTGCGTGCTTCTTCAGTCTTTGTGAGTTCATATGAGTTTTGCTCATGTTGATTTTAAGGGTTCTGTTCTGGTGTCCTCCATCCCCTCCGACTCCAACTATTTATTCTTTCTGCATGCCAGCCCTGCTTATCCTTTCTCCTGCCTTGTTATTGGCCATTCAGCTCTTTATGAGACTGATCAGGTGTTTTAAACAGGCAAAGTAAAACAGCTTCACAGAGTTAAACCAATGCAGCATAAAGGAATTCAGCACATCTTTGCATCATCAAACAAATATTTCACAGCATAAACAAATGTAACATATTATAAAATAATATTCTACAACATCCCTCTGTAACGTCTGGCTGTGGGTCTCTGTGTCTGTTCCCATCTGCTGCAGAGTGAAACCTTTCTAATGATGGCTGACTGAAGCACTGCCCTATGAGTATAGCATTAGGACTAATTTTATCACTACTTTTTTAAAAAAGACAAGTAGTATTTGGTTTTACCCTAGGTCTCTAATGTTAGGTTCTTGGTCACCCAAGCAGTGTTGGGTGTAAGTTCCATCTTCTGGAGTAGTCCTTAAGTCAAACCAGTTATTGGTTGGTTACCCCATACATTTTGTGCCACCATTGCACTAGCATATTTTATAGGCCAACAGATTGTAGATCAAAGGTTTTGTGCCTGGGTTGGTCTTTACGTTTTTCTTTTGGTAGCCTGTGGAGTACCTTCTCATACCAAAGACAATAAACATGGGGGCAAAGGTTCTAGGTGGGCAACAAGTTGACCTCTCCATGCTCAATGAGTTGTTGTGGGTGTTGTCTTCAGGAACGTTAGTGTTATTGTCAGTTTGTGGAAAGCAACCTATTATCTTCGAAACAGCCTGGTTTGGGGATTTCCATGGGAACCCTTTGGCCAACAACTCAATGTAAGAAAGCCCCGGGATTGGATATAAGAAAGCCCGGGTATGGGAAGCTTCCTTTGGTTGGAACTCTGTCTTCTTCATTATTTGGAGACTTCATTAGGATCACCTTCATATATTTTAGGAAGTTTCTACTGCACGGAAATTTCCATACCACTCCTCAATTCTAGCTGTCTCTTGTTTTATTCCCTCCCTCAACCCCATCTCCTCTCTCCTCTCCACCTGATCCTCCCATTTCCGTCTCACTGGTGGGAATGCAAACATATACAGCCACTATGGAAATTACTATGGTGGTTTCTCAGAGAGATGAGAATCAGTCCACCTCTGGGTCCAGCTGTACTTCTTGGGTACATATCCGAAGGATGCTTAACCCTATCACAAATACTTGCTCAAGCAAGCTCCCTGCTGCTCTATTCATAATAGCCAGAAATTTGAAACAACCTCAAGTCACTCAACAGAAGAATGGATAAAGACAATGTGGTACATTTATACAACAGAGTATTATTTACCTGTCAAAAAAAGACATTAAGAAAATTTCAGGCCAATGGATGGAACTAGAAAAAAAAATCATCCTAAGTAAGGTTGACTGAGGAAGATAAATATGGTATGTATCACTTATATGTGGATATTAGCCATTAAGTAAATAATAACCAAGCTACAATCCATAGACTTAGAGAGGTTAGGTAGAGAGGAAGAGACTAGCAGGGATCCATGAATCTATCTGAAAGGGGGAAATAGATCTCTTTTATTTCTTAATCCAGATCACATGCTGCCATCTTTGATCTAGAAAGGCCTGATGGAAATCTCAGAAGCTCAAGCCATGTGTGATGGGGCAATTTATAATCCTAGCACTTGGTGAGTTAAGGCAAGTGCATTAGGAGTTCAAGGGCAGCCTCAGTTCTATCAAGAGTTTGAAGCCAGTCTTGTCTATATAACACCCTATCTCAAACAAATAAATAAATGTGCAAACTAAGAAACATCATGTTTCTGAATCTTACCTGAAAATACACTATGGGCTTCCTCTCTTTTTCCTAAACAAGGAAGCTTTTAAAAGTGAACTACTGTGGCTCACACCTAATCTTGCCTCTTATTTTATTACTGTTTTCATTTAGAGGATAATATTGTCCTGATCAGAACAGCCAGAATACAAAGACACATGGCTTCCTCACAGAGCTGACCTGGTATCTTGCTCAGATGTAGAAGAACAATTTGACAGACTATCAATTGTGTATGAACCAAGAACAAAGCCAAACCCAGAAGATGTTTACAATGTTTGCTAATTCTTCCTTAGTCAATTTTTGGCACATATTTTTGTGTTTGTTTTCATATATACCTTGGGATTATTTCAGCTCTTTGAAGGAGCACTAGAGGACATGTCTGAGATTCAGATGTAGAAGTCTATGAATCTAATGGTTGTAGCTTTTAAATAGCTGGAATGGAAGAATCAAATACATAGCATGAACTTGACTGTTTATAAAACTTATTTGTTTTGGTGCTGATACTTACCATCAATAAAAATATTTATTTTTCAAAAGTTTTAATATGGAAGTCAGTAGAAGTTAAAAATAAACAAGTATGGATAAGGCTATAAAATATTTCCTAGTAGGAATATAAGATGGTGCTGGTGCAGCCACTATGGAAAATGCTTTGGCTGTTCCTCAAAAATTTAGATGTAGCATTGTCATGTGTTTAAGGCAGGTTTTTCCATGACCCAGAAACTGTACTCTTCAACAGGTGTTGTCAGCATAGCACGAAGGTCCTTGTGTCCCAACAGATCTCCAGAGAAACTAGTAATGGTAAGCACACAGGATTGTCTTTCTAAGGGGAAGGATGAAAAACCTGTTCTTCCATCCAAAGGTGAGAATTGGAAGTGATTGGTAGCCTGGTGATCATGGTATCTGTTGGGCCAGGCTATATCAAGCTCTTAAGACCAGGTGGCTAGTAACATAAAAGACCCTCATAGCCAGAGACTCCCCAAGCTCCCCAAATCAGGACAAACAGCCCAAATGCTCTCTATGCTGTCTGTATGACCCAGACCAGGTCAGATCCTTAGGCCCTTAAGCTATACAGGTAGCCTATCTCTAGAACCCATCTTTTTTTTTAAAAAAAACCATTTATTTATTTATTATGTATACAATATTCTGTCTACGTGTATCCCTGTAGGCCAGAAGAGGGCACCAGACCTCATTAAAGATGGTTGTGAGCCACCATGTGGTTGCTGGGAATTGAACTCAGGACCTTTGGAAGAGCAGGCAACGCTCTTAACCACTGAGCCATCTCTCCAGCCCTCTAGAACCCATCTAATTGGAGGAAGTGACATGAGGTCTGAGTTGAGTTTCAGTGTAATTATACTTCCTTGTAAACAGGGATTGTTTCATACCAGAAAACTTTGTTTTTTAAAAATCATACTGGGCTTAAATACACTGGGAGTAAATTGTCTATTATTGGATTCCCTGAGGTTTGATCCAGGTTGATGAATATTCTTATCTCTTTGTGTGATTTGCTTCCTTGTGTTGCACCTGCAGGGACCCCCCAAACAGGTACAAAAGCAAATCCTTATTGAGGAATCTGTGTATAACTGTACTATTCATAACAGCCACAAGGCAAGAGCAGCTGGGACAGCTCCTAATGGCCTGAGCATAGCAAAGTCTCATTGTGCGAGATGGAGGGTTTGTGTCAGATTCCCAGCCTTCACAGAAATAGTCAGATGTTGTGGGAAGTGCTAGAGAGGGGGACAGATGGATCCCTGGGGCTCATAGACCAGTTCCTAACCCGATCAGTGAGCCCCATGCATAGTGAGAGACCCTGTCTCAAAAAAACAGGGTGGATAAGACCCAAGGTTATCCCCTGGTCTACACACATAGGCACACGTATACACACACACACACACACACACACACACACACACACACACACACACACGAGTATCCAATAACAGATGGCAGGATAATCACAACTAAGATATATGCATATATCTATATTATCTATTATATATAAAACATTCATATATATGAATATTAGTCGTTATTAGGGAAGAATGAATAATTTGAAAACATTATGCCAGGCAAAAGAAGCATACATGCTGTGTATGGTTATGTGTGTTTTCATTTCTGTGACATACCCAGAGTGGGTAACTCCACAGAGACATAAAGATATGAATGGTTGATGATTTTCAGGGTCTGGGTGTGGGGAAGAATGCTTGCTTTTTGAGCACCCAGTTTTCTTTTGGGCTGGTAAAATGATTTAGTTTGGTTGAGGTCAAAGGTTACACAGTTGTGTGAATGTGCTAAATGGTTAATGTTATGTTATGGAAATTTCATTTTCATTGAAAATACAAGTAACTTTTTGGTGGCTGGTTCTTGGAGCAGTGTCTGCAGGGACCTGGAGCACGGTGTGACACATAATCAGCATTAATGAGACGTAATTCAACAATGAGATGGTCAATTAGACACATGGTTCTGATGCCTTCATTTCACTGTGCAGATTTCACTCAGAGAAATGGGTTCTTGTTGAACCCACGTCGTGTTTCCCATTCCTCCTTCCTGATTTCTGGTTGCCTTCATCCTCTCAAAGCATAACCCTTCTGCTTGCATGACATATATATTCCATTACTATCTCCTGTCCCCCTTAGGACAGCTTGCTTTTCTCTTGTAGTCCTTTGTGTCACACACCCACACAATTAAGTATTGGCACTGCCCAGATCTTTGATGTCTAGATTTCATTATATCTGAAGGTGTTTTATGTACTCCTTTGGGTTCTCCTGAAAAGAGAGCATGAGAATAGATCTATTGATAGGATTAAATGGAAGGAGAGTCCAGGAACCAGTAGTCCATCCACTTTGAGAATGAGCTGCACCTGTTTAGTGCAGTCATGGTGTGGCAGAGGCGCTGCAGGAATGCCTCATGCACCTGCTGCCTGCAGGACAGGATGCCAGAGCACTTGTCTGCTGTGCACGTTCCTCGCTGACTGTGTGTGCTTCTGTGCTTTAGCTTCTCTATGCTCACAGGCTTGCCTTCAGTAGAGCTGAGCCCCCATACAGCAAAGTGGAGGAGAGATACACACAACACGCATGCACACGGCTCTGACTGGTCCAGCACATCTGTAAATTCAGCTCTGGGGATAGCATGAGAAGCACCAGCACTATCCGCTGTAACTGGCAAATTTAATTTCAAATTTAGTAAACATCTAAAAAGTGATGTTCCAAGGAAATGCCACAAGCGACATGTACAAATATAGCTATCAAAAACGGGGCACCGGGTATCATTTTCAGGAAGGAGATGACTGCCTCAATGGATGCTAGAAATATTTGTGCTCACAGACACAGCGCGCACCAAGTGTCTACCCTCGGGTCCCAGGGACTTTCTGTGTGTTGCCCTTTCCACCCACTCCCTTCGGTTTGGCTGCCCCTTCTCAAGTGCCTGTTTACCGAGCCGTAACGCAAACATTTCCATAAATGACTTCAATTCCTCCAGAAAAATACGTTTCTTTCATCATCGTCTGCCATGGCTATTGTGACTGCCTGAAGTTTGATGGGGTGAGTTATGAATAGTTTACGCTCGGAAGGCATCGTCTGGCCTGTGACCTTTCTGTGTTTGTAACAGAGTACTTCTCAGAATCCGGCCGCAGCCTGTGGAAGTGTTTAAGGGAAACGATCACCTGGCTTCATCAGGAGTGTGGGGTCCAGATGCAGAGCTGGATTCATTTTCAAGATATTATCTACAGGACTGCTCTTTGAATATAAGTAAAAGGTGGCAAATTTGCCAGCTGAAAGATAAATTTATTTTAAAATACTTTTGTAGTAACTTGTAAAAATAAATGTGATGTGTAATGATTTATCTGAGTATCAGTCACATTAATCTATCAAGTTTCAAAGAACAAAAATCAGGATTAAGAAATAAGAGGTAGAGCAATCACACTTTATCTGGGACAAAGGACACATGGATGGCAGACACGAGAGGGAAATTGTGTTAGTTGTCATAGGGGAAATTTGAGGCCAGGGTGCAGCAGTCTTGAGAGTATATTAACTTAGTATGGGGTATGCATGTGTGCAGGGGTGGGCCTTTTGTCCTACTGTGTGGCAAAGGTATCTGAGGACTGACCAGTTTGTCCCTGTTGTTGGCATAGACTGATGGGCTGGAGCTGGGGACTGCGACAGTTAGTGTTGACTGCCGATTTGACAGGATCTGGAGCCACCTGGAGGCAAGCCTTCAGGAGCATGCCTGAAGGATTATCTGAGGTTAGCTTCTGAGGATGTCTGTGAGGGACTGTCCTGACAGTGATGTGTGAAGACTCACGTTAGTTATGGGCAGGCTGGTCCTTGGGCATGGGATCCTGGGCGTACACAATGGAGAAAGCCAGCTGAACACACGCAGTCCCAATTCTCTGAGTTCTGACTGGAGATGTGGTGCTTCAAGCCTGCCACCTTCACTTCCCTCACCATGATGGACTTTCGAACAGTGAAATAAACCTTCTCTTCTTTAAAGATT
The DNA here is from genome assembly GCA_004026605.1 of Ondatra zibethicus. Lineage (NCBI taxonomy): Eukaryota > Metazoa > Chordata > Mammalia > Rodentia > Cricetidae > Ondatra > Ondatra zibethicus. The sequence goes on along the minus strand of PVIU01002460.1, from coordinate 96,853 downwards.
TTGCCAGGATGTTTTATCACAGCAAAAGAACACAGGCCATGTTATTTCCAGGGCTGATTACACTTGGGTTTGCAGTTTGTCAAGTGTGGTTGTGAGAACAGCACAGATACAATGATTCTAAGAGAGTTCACACCATTTCTTTGCTAATTCTAAATAAGGACTTTGCCACAGGGACACAGACACCTGCTAGTCCATCCTTAAAGGATCAAGAAAAAGAAGACAACAAGATGACAAGAGCACATGATACTTCTTAAATTGAAATGGTCCCAGCTTGTCCCAGGAGGTAGCTGAAGCCAGTGTCCCGCCCTTACTTACCTTAGTTTTCCTTCCTTGTCCCTCCCCTCCGCTCCCCTTCCCTCCCCTCCCCTCCCCTGCCGTTCCGTCCCCCATCTGTTCTCTCTTTAAGTAAGGCTTGTTGATCTCATCTGTTACTTGATATAACCTACAATATTTCCATTGTAATTGGAGAGGCCTAATTTGATATCATTCCTCCTTCCCTTTTTCTCCATCCAAAATTCCATATACCTGTTTGTTCTCTTTCAAATCATAGGCCTTTTCCCCATTTATGTTATTACATACCTATATATCTTCTCTCTCTCTCTCTCTCTCTCTCTCTCTCTCTCTCTCTCTCTCACACACACACACACACACACACACACACACACACACACTCCTCAAAATAAGCTGCTCAGTCTGTATAATGTTACTCCCATGTATGTTTACAACACTGACCACTTGCTGGATAACAAGTTAATGTCCTCTGCCCTGGGGAAACCTCCAGCTCCCGGCATTCCTTAGGCTCCTGTAGCTCTTTGTGTACGGCTGAGGACTTGTGGGTGCTCCCCTGTCCACCGTGGTATGGCTGCTAATGTCATCCTTGTTCAGCCCATATTTAGGCACTCATGGTTGGTGAGACCATGACTGTAGCTTCTGACATTCCTAGAGATGCAGGCTCACAGCAAACTTCCTGACCCCTCTCTCACAATCTCTCTGCCACCTCTTCCGCAATTATCTTTGAGCTTTTTGTGTGGGAGCATTTTAGAGTTGTATCCACTGGTACTGGGCTCCATAACTGCATTTTTATTGGTTGTGTTTTTCTGTAAGTGTTGCTGCAAGATATGTTTAGTGCTACTGTGACTTGAACCTAGAAACTTGTGTGTGTTAGGCAAGCCTTTTACCGTTGGTGTTCCCTTACGGCACCGTCTGAGTGTTTCCTAATGGCAATACAATTAATCACCTTTTCCACTGAAAATGTTTCCTAGCATACACATTCCATTGCTTTCTCCCCATATAAAACTTTGCTTCTATGCGCTTAAGTGAGCCATGGGTTAAAGCGCTATTTCTTTAAAATTTAAGAAATTTTAATTAAACACTATTTGAATGTGCATATATATGAAGTACCTATACAAGTCATAAAAGGGAGTCAGGTCATCTGAATCTAGAGTTGCAGGTGCTTGTGGGTTGGCTGATGCAGGGCTGGGAACTGAGCTCTGGTATTCTGGAAGAATAGTATGTGCTCTTAACCTCTAATCCATACAGCTCCTTTTCACTTTTAAATTTAATTATCTTATTATTTTTGCATGTATATGTGTACACGTCCTTTCACAGGAACACATGTACATGTTGTGATATGTTTGTGGGGTCAGAGGACAACTTGCCAGGCCTCTTGCTTGACCATGCGTGTTGTGGAGATCAAGTTTAGGCTCAGGGGCATCCTTACCGCCATGTTCTAAAATGGCTCAGATGTCATGATCTGCTTTTCCTCAGTGCAGCCCAGTTCCATTAACGATGTCATCTGGATGATCAGTCTCTCCCTGGGTCAACTTCCTGCTGAAAGTGAAACCAGACAGCTTTTGATCTGGGGAAATGGCCTGGGCAGCCTGACTCTTCTCACTGTGCCCTGTCTCCTGCAGAAGAAGCTCGGTTGTGTGAGCCCCAGAGTGGGAATATTCTCACAGGGAAGAAAGACACGGTTCTCTGAAGGAAATCAGCATGTCAATTTCTTTAGTACATGCATAATTAAGATGAATAACAATGTACGTAATATCTTACAAATTATCTACCTCACTCTAGAGCACTAAGTATACCTCTATATTTCCTGTCCTGCATCATTATACTTTCCATTATGTATATATTATAAAAATTATGGCAACACAAGTAGTTAATACCTCTTGAATGTTATTTTTTTTTAGTTGTCATTTGTTTTATTGATCTTGGACATTCTGACTGACATAACATAAAAGCTTAAAGCAGTTTTGATTTGCATTTCCCTGATGGATAAGGATGCTGAACATTTCTTTAAGTACTTTACAGCCATTAAATGTTATTTCTTAAGTACCACATTGAATATAGATCTCATTTCATTAATGAGAATTTCCATGTGTTAGGTGATTATTATTCTATTTTTAAATCTAAGATTTACTTTTCCCCCTATTGTCACTCAGATTGTAAGCAAATGCAATCTAAACACAGTTTTGCCCCTAATATTGGAAGTTATTTACATCCTAATCAAGAAAGCATTTGCTCTAGCCTGGTGATGAATTCAGCCCAGGAAAAGGCAAGTGCCCCTGGTCTGCCTATGTGTGTGTGGATGCTAATGAGCTTAAGAGGGAGAGAGAGTGAGTGCCAGTTTGTGTGGACTGCCTGAAAGAAGTAGAGAGACCGAATGACTTTAACAACAACAATTTATTTTCTCAGAGTTTGGAGCTCTGTCATCCAGCTGCATCCACAGACCAAGTTCTGAATTCAGAGAATGAAAACAGTTAAACAAAATCTTGACACATGTGCTTGGATCAGAAGGCAGAAAAAAAAATCTCAAAACTGTAGGACTGCATAAAGTAATCCATAAATTAGTCTTATGGAATTCTTGTTGATTGAGTGTGAGAAAGTATGAACACTGAAGACAGAGGTACATCTGGGTGTACATAATAATGAAACAGGAAACCCAGGGGCGATGTCAGAGTGATAGCAACTGCTGAATGTGAGAGAGTTTGAAAATCATTTTTTAATGTGTGAAATAACTAAATCAAACAAGACACATCCAAAGAAATCAGATTTACTGTGTGAGCAGGATTTCAGAGCATGGTGTAGCATCTGCAGGGTGCTTAATTATGGAAAGGGAACAAGATGGTGACACTAATTGTGTTTTTCTTTCATAAATATATAGTCTTCTATTACTTTGAAAAAACCATGCATTGTCCTTTGGCATATCTCATTGGCTCTTGGGAGCCCCTCATCTTTGTCTTTTTCAGTGTTGTTCTTTATAGGGAAAATTACATCTTCAGATTAAGTGGGGAACTGTAGTCAACATAGTCAACAATAGCTTATTGTGTATTTCAAATTATCTTTCTGTTTTCAACACAAAGAAACTATATATGCTTGAGGTCATAGGTATGCTAATTGATACCATTTGGCTATTGTACATAAATTGAACTATCACATTGTAGCCCATAAAGATTGTACAGCCAGATGACCTAAGGGGTCTCACCCTCTCTGGGGGATTCTTGGTAGTTAGTGGATTTAAAGAGGGCTCCAGCCATCCATAAATTGCTCCTACTCCAGTAATTACCTCTCATCTGTGCTCTGGCAAGAAACTCTAATTAAACTCAATGGGCCACATGCAAAAAGAAAACATGGAAGCAAGAGGAAGATTTGTTGTGATGAAGGGTCCAGCAAGAAAGGGGTGAGAGAGCGGTACAGGAATGTTGTGGTTTGAATAAAGATAGCCCTCATAGGCTCACATATTCGAATGCTTACTCATCGGGAGTGGCACTACTTGAGAAGGATTAGGTGTGGCTTATTTGGTTAGATGGGCCTTGTTGGAGGAAGTGTGTCATTGGGGCTGGGCTTTGAAGTTTCAGAAGCCCAAACTATTCCCAGTGGCTCTCTCTCTTCCTCCTCCTGCCTGTGGATCTGGATGTAGAACTCTAAATTTCTTAGCCAGCACCATGTCTACCTGTGTGTTGCTATGCTTCCTGCCATGATGATAATGGACTAGACCTCTGAAACCATAAGCAAGCCCCAATTAAATGCTTTCTTATATAAGAGTTGCCATGGTCATGGTGTCTTTTCAAAGCTATAGAGCATGTTAAAGACAGAGGTTGTTACCATGGAGGAGTAGGGTGTTGTTGTGACAGGCCTGACTGTGCTGTTTGCTTGACAAATATGGGACTTTGAGGGACTTTGGATTAGTAAAGCAGTCGAATGCTGTAAGCTGTTCATACTGTGGGAATATGGAAGACAGTGCTCAAGATAGTTTTGGAGCACAGCACGAGAGGTTTTAGAGGGGAAAAGTATTAGCGAGGGGTCTAGAGACTGCTCTTGGGATATTTTGGCAAAGAATATTGCTGCTTTCTGTTCTTGTCCAAAAAAATCTGCCTGAGGCTAGGTTAAAGAGATTTAGATTAATGGTGCTGGTAGAGGAGATTTCAACATAGCCTAAAATTGGCTAAGCCCTCTGGTTATTAGTGACCACTCTTGTGCAGATCTATAAAGAAAAAGTGCAAGCTGAGCAAGGAAAAATTTTAAAACATGTACAGTTTGAGGAGAAAAGGGGTAGCAGGAAGTATAAGGAGATACAAAGTTTAAAGACAACCCTGATGTAAAATGGAATAAAGGGAATGGTGACCTCAGGGCAAGACCCCACCCAGCTCAGTTTCCAAGTTGTGAAAGGAATTAAAGAAATCTTAAGCATTGAAGGAAACCATGGTAAACAGAAAGCTGATGAAAATGCATCTGAATATAGGGGCCAAGTTCCAACTTAACAAGCTGGAGCATTTGGCAAATTCAATCATGTGCTTCAAGGTTTAGAGTAAAGAAGGGGGTTGTAGAATAGCCCTCTGTGGCTAAAGAAAGTGCTTGAGGCCAGGCATGTGTCAGGGATATCTGTGCAGGAGGCCCAGAGAAGTCATTGCGTAAAGCTGTGATGGTGGAGCCTAGATCTCATTGAAGACCCCAAGATGTTGCAGATGCCAGAACTATGGGATTCCTGCCAAGGAAAACTACAGACTGGATGTGGAACCAGCCCAAGAAAGAGAAGCTGCAGTCAACAAAGTTAAAAAGAGCCAGGTGGTAGTGGCTTTAATCCCAGCACTTGAGAGGCAGAGGCAGGCAGATCTTTGAGTTCGAGGCCAACCTGGTCTACAGGACAGCCTGGAACTACACAGAAAAATCCTGTCTCAAACAACAACAACAAAAGCTAAAAGGAGTTGGAAATCCAAAGAGTACTTTGACATCAGACATGGATATACAGAATTTGGAGTTTGCCTTGGTGGTTTTGATCCATTGTTTCCTCACTGTGTCCCTTCCCCTTTTTTTAGAAAGCTAATGTGTGTCGTGTGCTGTTGTGTGCTGAAAGGATGCAATCTGTTTTAAGAAGGGCCCTACAGGCTCATGTATCTGAATGCTTAGTCATCAGGGAGTGGCATTAATTGAGAAGAATTAGGAGTGGTGACATGTTGCAATAAGACAGGGAGGATGACGAATATTTATTATATAAATGTATGAACCTGCTGAGAAGTTAAAAATATTAGTTAGGAAAGCCCTGTACTATTCGGGCTTTTCGGATCCATTTCTTTTGGCTTCAGCAATCAAGAGGCACCAGCTGGAGAACAAAGTAAAGAAACAGGCAGAAGTGATGGCCTGTTTTTACCACTTCTCCACCACCTGCGGCACTGTCCAGGAAGCCCCCTCTCACAGCGATAGTTCTCACTGGGCTTTGGGTAAAGCCTACCTCCCTTGCCCTGCCCCTTCAGGTAAGGACTTCTGTGATGGAGAGCTTCATTGTCCCCCTGAGTGAGTGTACTCGTGGGTGTGTCTGAGGCGTGTTTTCAGAGAAGCCTCTATGAGCAGAGACTCACCTGAAATGCTGACGGCATCTCTCTACAGGCTGGTGTTCCAGACCCGAGAGGAGTACACTGAGCCCCGGCATGCATGACTCTGTTCCTGAGTGTGTGCACTGTGACGGGCTGCCTCAAGCCTGCTGCCATGCTGTCCTTAGAAGTACACTGAGCCCCGGCATGCATGACTCTGTTCCTGAGTGTGTGCACTGTGACAGGCTGCCTCAAGCCTGCTGCCATGCTGTCACTGAGCCCCGGCATGCATCACTCTGTTCCTGAGTGTATGCACTGTGACAGGCTGCCTCAAGCCTGCTGCCATGCTGTCACTGAGCCCTGGCATGCATCACTCTGTTCCTGAGTGTGTGTGCAGTGTGACAGGCTGCCTCAAGCCTGCTGCCATGCTGTCACTGAGCCCCGGCATGCATCACTCTGTTCCTGAGTGTGTGCACTGTGACAGGCTGCCTCAAGCCTGCTGCCATGCTGTCCCTAGAAGTACACTGAGCCCCAGCATGCACCACTCTGTTCCTGAGTGTGTGCACTGTGACAGGCTGCCTCAAGCCTGCTGCCATGCTGTCCCTAGAAGTACACTGAGCCCCGGCATGCACCACTCTGTTCCTGAGTGTGTGCACTGTGACAGGCTGCCTCAAGCCTGCTGCCATGCTGTCCCTAGAAGTACACTGAGCCCCGGCATGCACCACTCTGTTCCTGAGTGTGTGCACTGTGACAGGCTGCCTCAAGCCTGCTGCCATGCTGTCCCTAGAAG
>PVIU01002460.1:0-90153 GCA_004026605.1 Ondatra zibethicus | reverse complement strand
GCACTGTGACAGGCTGCCTCAAGCCTGCTGCCATGCTGTCCCTAGAAGATGACAGCAGCCTTTCCAAGCAGACTGCTTTGCGTTTTTGTCACAACGAGAAGAGTAACCAAGACAAAGCCCAGTGCTGTGAGTCCTCATGCTGGGTTTTCCCTCAGTGACTCCCTAGCCCTGCTCATGTGATCAGACTTCACGAATTTTCACCCCCTCAAGTGTGTCATTTGATTTTCTGCATGGACACCAACTATGCTTATAAATAGATGTACAAACTCAACAGGTTTCCTGCACACCAGCCACGACTACCAAGCCGTACAGAAAGATGACTCAGACGCTAGAGCTGTATGTGCAATTGTATAATATGTGTGTGTTTATTTATATGCTCCTATTTTCTCTTGTTCACCAGGTTTCTGTATTATATTCCTTAGTAATATTCTAGCAAGACCTAGTGGGAAATACAAATTAGTACAGGACAGAAAAATTACAAGTGACTAAAGTATGCTGCATATCAAAATCCTGAGCGACTAAATATTATAAAGAATAAATTTTAAAATTAATTTACAATGAAACGTCCACAAAAATCTCATTAGATTTCAGAGTACTTCTGGAGTTGCTAGTGATTTTAAGGTTCTTTTGAAGAATAAACAAGTCAGAACAGCTAATAAAAACTGAAGTTCATCGGGAGAAGAAGCAAATAAGGATAGCTAATAAAATTTTGCAAATGAGTTTCCGTATGTGGGTATTTCACACACTAGGTATTTAACAAAACAGTGTGATATTAGCCTAAGGATTTAGAGGGGAACAGGACAAAATAACCTCTGAAGGTGTTCTGTGTTCTTTGTATCTTCTCCTGTATGTTTGGTTTGAATTTTAAAAAAAGTGATTACAAGCAACTGGGTGAAAGAGTCAACAGATGTTTTAGGGATGATTGAATGTACATTGAAAAAAATCTACATATTTAAATTATTTTCATATATACTCAAATCTAAATCTGAAAAAGGCTATTAAAATCAGGAAGAAAAGTATATACTCCTGATTTGGAGACAGGGCATGATATTTGAACTAAAAGGAATAGAAAATACTCTTAAAGGAAAACATATTTATTTAAATGCACAGATTTGACTTTATTATTATTTATCTTGTGTTACATAATAAATTTAAAAGGCACATGGGAAATGTTGCAGAATATTTATAGCCTCATAGTTCATAACCTATTATGTAAAAACTTCATACATATTCATACACAAATAATGAAAATGAGCAGTCCGGTCTAGAAATATACTCAGAAGTCAGCAGCATGAAGTAAATTAAAGTATGTTACCCTTTATCTTGAAAAAGGTAAAGAGAGAATCAAAACAGTATTGAAGAGTGGTCATAGAAACTGCTCTCTTTATACTATCCTGGGTTGGTGTTTAAGTTGGGTTAATTTTTCTTACAGGTCTTTAGACAAAGTCTATCCCTGGACATAAGGGTTTTACAAGAAGTCTAATTTGCACAAACACATGAAGGGAAGCTAAGGTTCTTACAGCTGTCCGGCTGAAGTCAGTAGGGCATATTCCTGGGCAGTCGCTGCTGACCTGGCTTACTCAGATGCCTTTACCTGCCTCAGGACAGTTCTAGAGGAGCTTTGGCTTCTGATAGGATCTGACTGTGCTTAATTACATTATTTTTAATCACTGCATTAGACTTCAGAGAGCCAAACTCTCACTATAGGCAGGGAAAATGGGTGCATCTCTAATGGACAGATTAAACAGAACAGAAATCGTGATTTTAAAGAACATAGCCAAAAAATTTATTTTGTTAAGTAGTAAAGTAATGTAGTTGCAGACTCAAACTCCAAATGGGTCACTTAACAAGGCCCACACTAGGAACAACACAGCTCTAAGACCCACTCTGGGGATACTCCATCTCTAGGACCTACAGTAAGGGTAACCTATCTCTAGGGCCCACACTGGGGATAACCCATCACTAGAACCCACACTAGGAATAACTCATTTCTCAAGCCCATGCTAAGGATAACCTATCTTTACGGTCCATGCTAAAGATAACCCATCTTTAGGACCCACACCAGGGATAACCCTTGTCTAGGACCAATGCTAATGATAACCCATCTCAAGAACCTATGCTGGGGATAACCCATCTCTAGAACCCACGTTAAGGATAGCCCATCTCTAAGATCCTCACTGGGAATAACCCGTGTCTAGGACCCACGCTGGGGATAATCCATCTCTAGGATCCTTGCTTAGGATAACCCATGTTCAGGACCCATGCTGGGGACAACCCATTTCTAGGACCCATGCTGGGGACAACCCATCTCTAGGACCCATGCTGGGGACAACCCATCTCTAGGACCCATGCTGGGGATAACCCATCTCTAGGATCCTTGCTTAGGATAACCCATGTTCAGGACCCATGCTGGGGACAACCCATCTTTAGGACCCATGCTGGGGACAAACCATCTCTAGGACCCATGGTGGGGATAACCCATCTCTAGGACCCATGCTGCGGATAACCCATAGCTAGGACCCATGCTGGGGACAATCCATCTCTAGGACTCATGCTGGGGATAACCCATCTCTAGGACCCATGCTGGGGATAACCCATAGCTAGGACCCACACTAAGGATAGCCTGTAACTGGAGGTTTCTTTCCTGCTCGCTAGTTCTCAAATAACCACTCTGAGGCTTAATATTAATTACAAACTGCTTAGCCTATTAGCTCAGGCTTATTATTTACTAGCTCTTAAAACTTAAACGGACCCATTTATATTAATTTTTATATTGCCATGTGCCCCGTGGGCTACTGGTAGTGCTCTGCCCTCTTATTCCTTTGCACCTGCTGGCATCTCCCGACTCCACCTTCTTTCCCTGTGTTCAGTCTGGCTTTCCCACGTAGCGATGTCCTGCCCTGCTCTAGGCCAAACCAGCTTCTTTATTAGCCAATGCTAATAAAACATATTCACAGCATACAGAAGGGCACCCCATATCAATAACCCATCTCGTGGACCCCGCCTTGTTTAGAGGATGAGAGGGAGCAGTGACTAGGAAAACATTCTTCAGTGTTGTTACCACGACTGTGGGAGTAAGATATGAAAGCAAAGGGAGCCTTACTGGTAAGCGGTAGTACCCACCTTTCTAACAATGCCCTACAGTTCTGTTGTTTCCCACATCAGGCTCCTGGGATAGCCAATCACTTACCAAAGGCAGGCTTGGTGTCTTTGTAAAAGAGACCCCAGGAAGCTCTGTTTCCCCTTCCTCTAGGTGAAGCTGGGAAGATAGCCTCAGTGGTCAAGGAAGGTAGCCTTTTTAAAAGTTTGTTTTCCTTTTGTTGTGGTAGACCACTATGGAGTCACCTTGAGAAGGAGAGGATTTACCTCAGCGCCCAGATGAGATTATAGTGCATCACTGAGGGCAGCTACGGCAGGAGCTGCAGCATGGACCACGGAGGGATGCTGCTTACTGCCAGGCAGGTGTGAGAAGGGAAGCCTTGCATCTCCCCATGAACATTTGCAAAGAACTTTGAGTGTGCTTGTTTTGTTGGACATTTAAGCAATGCCCTAGAATCTCACTGTCCGTTTTGAAAAATATTTTAGTTTTGTTTTAAAGTCTGTGTATCTGTATGTGTCTGCATGTGCGTTTGTGCATATGAATGCAATGTCCACCGAGAGCTGCAGTTACAGGCGCTCGTGAGCTGCCTGATGTGGGATGTAGGTGCTGGGAATACAACTGAGGTTCTCTCTAGAGGCTGCTCATGATTTAAACTGCTGATCCTTCAGTGCCTCACTGCACATTTAAAACAACTATAGAACTGACATTTTTGATCTTCAAGTTCAACTTCTGAATCTGTCCTTCTAGTAGGCCTGAAGCAGCGGTTTGTCTGAGCTATGGATTTGCTCAGTGACTTCCGGCAACCCAAGCAGCACTGCTTCCTTGGTGAGGCACTGCACATATTCCCTTCTTCTCCCTGATGCATTTGCTTTCCTCCTGCCTGCCTTCCCTTTTTCTTTGTCATAAATTTCACTGAACAAGTCACAGAAGGGTGGCGGAGGAGCTGAAGCATGCCATTCCCACACAGCATTTCTCGAGTTAATTTGAGATGACTAGGAAGTAGCTGTCTGCAAATGACTTTACAGAGCAGAGGCTCACATCTGGAGAATGTTTGAAGCTGTACCTGGAGCCAGTGTCTCAGAAGATTCCTGGAATACTTATGAAAACATTTACAGGTTTGGAGACGAGGAGGAAACTGAGAATGGTATTAATAGTGTTTGTAAATTACTATGGCATACAGCCTCCCTGCAGTATTGATAGCACTGGACTTAGTCATTAAAATGTCAACTTTAGGTCCTGGCTGGAGCATCTGCCAGCTTCTATCTTTGGTGCTTTTGGAAGACTACAACAGTAGTTAACAAACAACTAATAGGAGTTTAAAGTCAACTATGACATAGATAACGAGGAAACTGATGCGCAACATGGAAAACAAGTGAGAGCCCTTAACTTCCAGATTGGGTGTGTCCTTTCTATGAGCCTGCAGAACTTCTCTGCAGAATTAGGTTTATTATGGTTTTTCTTTTCTTTTTTTTTTTCTTATACTACTGCTTTGAATTTCTTTGAATTGAAAGTAACAACCCATCTCGTCAGTATAGTGCTGTGGTCTTCATGAGATGTCAGGAACGGTCCTGATGGGATGGTAATTGAATGGGGAAAGGTCACTGGAACCCCCTTGATGAGAGGCCTGCAGAGAAGGTGAAGTCTACCCCGGGCCTTTCTACTGCTTCTCTCTGGTGGGATTGCTCTCATTTCTCCAAGCGTTGGTCCAAACGGTGCACAGAATAGAATTTGTCCATCTCTGTCCCACCTGGTTGTACCTTCCACCCTTTCACATGCTGTCTTCTGTAGGCAAGCACCTCCTTGAATGTGTGTGTACCTGTGTGAACGTGGGCGTGGAAGTCAGAAGTCAATGTCAAGTGTTTTCCTCTATCACCTTTTTTTTTTTTAAACAGGGTCTTTTACTGAAGCTGAAACATTGATTCTGAAGACCAACAGACTCTTGTTTCTTCCTTCCCAGCACTGGATTTACAGGTGCGTGTCAGCACACTCCCAGCTTCCAATGCAGTCTCTGGGGATCTAAATTCAGACCTGCAGGCTTGCTCAGCAGACACATTACTAACCAAGCTGTCACCCCATCCTTTGAGGACTTTATCTGTTAAAGCAGAGCAGATGGGAGAGGCTGATGACCAATTCTTCTGAAATGAGCTCTTACAGTTGATGAAGACGTGGAATCAGTACTAATTTTTCTCACTCTTGGTTGGGTACTTTTGAGGCATATTTACAAAAATAACCAATAACACCCAGCAAGATTGAGTCCCAGGAGCCACAGAGACCATAGGCTCAGAACTGAACCCCGTGTTTGGTTTCTGCATTTCCATGACTAAATTTCTCCACCTTCTCCTGCTGCTTCCTGGGGTCACTTTTCAAAAACAGCCTCTCTCCACTGTGTCTCATGGTGTACTTTAGAGCTGAGGGGAGTGCATGCAGTTGCCTTGGGTAAACCGGAGGATTAAAATATTTCCTTAGAATGAAGATTAAACTTTAGATGACAAATTTGACAGAAATGAACAAGAAAATGCAAATGAAAGTCACGGTGCTCTTTGAGACATGAGAAAACCTCATGACCAGAATTGTCCTACATGTAGAGCAGGTGGGTCTCAACCCCTTGCTTGAATGTGACATTAACTAGAAACTGAACAGAAGCCGTATGGCTTGAGTCTCCTTAGGCAGGTGGAACATGAATTATTTTTAAATCCTTCTCAAGTAGATACATCTTTTAAACTTTAAATTATTTTGTCTTATTTTTTTAAAAAATTGTCCTCTCATATATTGCATCCTGGCTATGATTTCCCCTCCCTCCTCTCCTGCCAGTCCCTCCCCACCACATCTCCTAACAGCCCGAGCAGCCAGATCAGTGAGCTCTGAGTTCAGCTGAGAGAACCCGTTCCAAAGTGTAAGCTCGATGAAGACACCTGACACCAACCTCTGGCTTCCACATAGGCACGCGTAGACGTGCACACATACTCACGCACACTATGGCCATGTATACTCATACCACAGTACCACACGCAGAAATATTGTAACTTACAGAAGCTCCTTTTCATAGAGATGGGATACTAGAAACGACTGTGCACGAACATCACTGATCTTTATGTTACTTAGAGAAATTGTACTTAAACATTGTAAAGCAGACTCTGGTCAGGGAAAGGAAGTCTCTCCCCCACCCACACCACCAGATGACAGATGAGGGGTGGGGTCAGATCTCCCCGACCCCTCACTGCCAGTGGCAGGTGGGAGAGCTGGCCTTGAGGTCATAAGAGTAGGAGAAGCTGTCCCTGCTCCTCACTAGTTGGAGCATTCAGGAGAATGGCCTCTATACCTTACCTGGACAACACAGTAGAGCTTCCCCTGATGGTGTAGGTGTTGGGAAGCTGATCCTGAGGGTGTGAAAGCAGAATGGTTCCATCCCTTGCTCACTGATGCAAGGGTGAACTAGGCAGGGCAATGCTAGAGAGTTCACCCTGGTGGTGAGCACAGGGGAGACCTGACAGCCTGACCAACCCTGTAACTACCCAGGTCCAGAATGTGGGCTATGAGTTGGTCCACCCCAGCATCCTCCCCATGTATGATCTGCTGGAGCATGTGAAGAGCCCGGTCCTGCAGACCCAAAGCTACAGGATCTCCATGACACAGGGCAACAACAGGATAACCAGGAGGACTCCCCTTGAGGGACTTGACATTGATAGTGTAGCAGGAACCAGAGGCCTCAAGTCAGACCAGTGACTCTTTGCAATGCACATTTGCAAGTAAAGATAAATGGATAAAAGTGGTTACTGTGTGACTCACTGTGTCACACTGTAGCTTCCCTGATGAGACCGACTTTTCCTTCTTTTTTTCTCTTAAATTTTATTTTAATTTTTTTGGGGGGGAGGTTCTAAGGGCAGAGAGTTGATAAAATGAAGGGGGCAGGAAATGAATGGGATCCAGATGCATGACTTGAAAGACACAAAGATTAAAAAAAAAAAGGAAGAAAGCAGGCTGAGCAAGCCTGGGAAAGAAAGCCAGTAAGCAGCACCCCTCCATGGCCTCTGAATCAGCTCCTCTCTCCAGGATCCTGCTTAACTTCCTTCAATAATGAAAAGCAACATTGAAGCATAAACCAAATAATACCTTTACTCCCCTCAAAATCATAATCAAAATACTAAATATATAGAACAAAGAAAGAATATTAAAAGCTACAAGGGGAAAAGACCAAGTAACATATAAAGGCAGATCTATTAGAATTACACCTGACTTCTCGATGGAGACCTTAAAAGCCAGAAGGGTCTGGACAGATGTGCAGCAGACTTTGAGAGACCAGAGATGTCATTCCACAATGCTATTCCCATGAAACTTTCAAACAAATAGATAGAGAAAATAAGACGTTGTATGATAAAACTAAATTTAAACAACATTTATCTAGAAATCCGGTCCTATAGAAGGTGCTAGAAGGTAAAGTCCAACCTAATGATGTTAACCACATCCAAGAAAACAGAAGGAATAGAAAATCCCAGGCCTGAAAAGCAAAAAGGAGGCACACCCACACACCCACCTACCCACCCACCCACACACCCACACACCCACCCACCCACACACCACCACAACCACCATAGCCACAACAACAATAGCAACAATAAATCACAGGAATCAAGCTACTGGTCACTGATATCTCTCAATATCAATGGTCTCAATTCTCCAATAAAAAACACAGACTAACAGAATGGATATGAAACCAGGATCCCTCCTACTGCCACATCCAGGAAAAACACCTTAACACCAAGGAAAAACATCAACTAAGGATAAAGGTTTTAAAAAGAAATCCCAAGCAAATGAGCCAATTAAGAAAGTTTGTGTGGCTACTTTAATATCTGACAAAATAGACTTCAAACTAAACTAATCAGAAGAGATAGTGCTCATCAAAGGGAAAATCCACCAAGAGGACATTTCAGTTTGTAGCATAGCCACCAAATGCAAGTGCACCAAAGGTTGTAAAAGAAACATTTGTAGGGGGCTGGAGAGATGGCTCAGAGGTTAAGAGCACTGACTGCTCTTCCAGAGGTCCTGAGTTCAATTCCCAGCAACCACATGGTGGCTCACAGCCATCTATAATGAGATCTGGTGCCCTCTTCTGGCATGCAAGCATACATGGGAGGAATGTTGTATACATAATAAATAAATCTTTAAAAAAAACTTTAAAAAAAGAAACATTTGTACACCTTAATCACATATTGACCCTGACACACCAACAATGAGAGACTTCAATACACCATTCTTGCCAATAGACAGGTTATCCAGACAAAACTAAGCAGAGAAATGCTAGAACTACCATGCATAATCCAAATGGGCCTAACAGACATCTACAGAACATTTCCCCCAAACACAAAAGAAAATACCTTCTTTTCAGCATCTAACTTTCTCCAAAATTGACAACATACTTCGAAACAAAGCAAGTCTCAACAGATACAAGAAAATCAGAATAATTCCCTGCATCCAACCAGCTGAACATGAAGCCTGCATCTCTTCAGCCCACCACAGACTACAGCTGGACGTGAAGCCTGCATCCTGTCAGTCCACCACAGATCACAGCTGGACGTGAAGCCTGCCTCTCATCGGCCCACCACAGACTACAGCTGAACATGAAGCCTGCATCCTGTCAGTCCACCACAGATCACAGCTGGACGTGAAGCCTGCCTCTTATCTTTGAAAATGTTGGTGGTTTGAATGAGAGTGGCCCCAAAGATGCATATGGTCTCTAGAAGATGAACACTTTGGGAAGGATTAAGAGGTGTGACCTTTAGAAAAAGGGGAAAGATTTATATGATCTGAAGAGAAACCAGAGTATGTATGACAGAGCTTTAAATCTCTGAAGAAAGAAATTGAAGAAGATGCCAGAAAATGGAAAGATCTCCCATGCTCTTGGGTAGGTAAAATTAACATGGTAAAAATTGCAATCTTACCAAAAACAATCTACAGATTCAATGCAATGCCCAACAAAATCCCAGCAAAGTTCTTCATAGACCTTGAAAGAACAATACTTAACTTCATATGGAAAAGCAAAAAACCAAGGATAGCCAAAACAATCCTGTACAATAAAGGAACTTTTGGAGGCATCACAATCCCTGACTTCAAACTCTGCTACAGAGCTACAGTACTGAAAACAGTTTGGTATTGGCATAAAAACACACAGGAGGACCAATGGAACAGAATCGAAGATCCAGATATCAATCCACAGACCTATAAACACCTGATATTTGACAAAGAAGCAAAAAAGTAAAACGGAAAAAAGAAAGCATATTCAACAAATGGTGCTGGCATAACTGGATGTCAACATGTAGAAGAATGAAAATAGGTTCAAATCTATTTGCCATGCAGAAAACTCAAGTCCAAATGGATCAAACACCTCAACATAAAGTCAACCACACTGAACTTCATAGAAGAGAAAGTGGGAAGTACACTTGAATGCAGGAGACCACTTCCTAAATATAACCCCAGTAGCACAGACACTGCTGAGAGAAACAATTAATAAATGGGACCTCCTGATATTGAAAAGCTTCTGTAAAGCAAAGGACATGGTCAACAAGACAAAACAGCAGCCTACAGATTGGGAAAAGATCTTCAGCAATCCCACATCAGACAGAGGTCTGATCTCCAAAATATACAAAGAACTCAAGAAATTAGTCATTAAAAGAACAAAGAATCCAATAAAAAATGGGGTACTGACCTAAACAAGAGAACTTTCAACAGAAGAATCTAAAATGGCTGAAAGACACTTAAGGAAATGTTCAACATCCTTAGTCGTCAGAGAAATGCAAATCAAAACAACTCTGAGATTCCATCTTACACTTGTAAAAAGGACAAAGATCAAAAACACTGATGACAACAACTTGTGCTGGAAAGGATGTGGGGTTAAGGGAACAGTCTTCCATTGCTGATGGGAGTGCAAACTGGTACAGCCACTTTGGATTTTAGTATGGCGATTTCTCAGAAAATTAGGAAACAGCTTACCTCAAGACCCAGCAATACCACTTTTGAGTATATACCTAAAGGATGCTCAGTTGTACCACAAGGACGTATGCTCAACTATGTTCATAGCAGCATTGCTTGTCATAACCAGAACCTGGAAACAAGATAAATGCCCCTTGGCTGAAGAATAGATAAGGAAAATGTGGCACATTTACACAATGGAGTACTACAAAGCAGAAAAAAAAATGACATCTTGAAATTTGCAGGCAAATGGATGGATCTAGAAAACATCATATTGAGTGAGGCAACTGAGAACCACAAAGACAAATATTATATGTACTCACTCATAAGTGGCTTTTAGACATAAAACAAACAAACAAAAAACCCCAGAGAACTAGACAACAAAGAGGACCCTAAGAGAGGTATACATGGAACTAATGTACATGGAAAGTAGAAAAAGACAAGATCTCCTGAGTAAATTGGAAGCATGGGGACCATGGGAGAGGGCTGAAGAGGAGGGGAGAGGAGAAAAATATATAGCTCAATAAAAACTATAAAAAAGAGGTGCGACCTTATTGGAGAAGGTGTGTCACTGAAGGTGGAGTTTGAGCCTCTGCCATTCCCAGTTATTTCTCTCTTTGCTTGCAGCCACGTTTCAAGATGTGAGTTCTCAGGTCCAGCTCTAGCTTCAACGCCATGCCTCCTGCTGCCATGCCTCCTGCTGCCACGCCTCCTGCTGCCATGCTCCTTGCCATGACGGCCATGGATTCTGACCATCTGAAGCTGTCAAACTCCAACAAACGCTTCCTTCTATAAGTTGTCTTGGTTATGGTGTCTTTACAACATTAGAAAAGTAACTACGACACATACACACAGTATGCGTTGACCTTGTCCGCTCTCCCCCATTTCTTTCCAACTCTCCTGGGGACACTTTCAAGCTCTGAGGCTTGTGTAAGGGAAGTTTGATACATATGTCTTATTTACAGCTAAGCACTCACAGCCGTGTTTTCGCAGCGCTTTGAGTATTTGCATTAGTCTCTCTGCTCACTGCAAAAAGAAGCCTCTCTGACCAAGATTGAATGCAGAACAAATCTCTGGGTATAAACGTGAACTTTAAGAAGGTAGCTTGACAATAGGACTATTCAGTGAAACAATACCAGTAGGTTCCCCACCCTAGGGCCCCTATTCCTCCAGTCATGGGATTTGATCATGTTCACAGTTCCATATGTGAAATCCTTTCTATGGAGAAGGTCTCAAATCTAATGTCAAAGTGGTTGGTCATTCTCATAACTGTCATGCCAGTGGGCACAACTTGCCTGGCAGGTTGGTACTGTAGCATGCAGAGGCCTGTGCTGGGTCAGACCACGGATGTCTTTTCTCCCCCAGCTGTCTGCTCAGCACCTTCCAGTACTGGAAAAGCTGGACAACTGGTAGAAATGGTTCTCTAAAGAGAAAAAGGTAGTTTTGCTCTTTTATTCCTTCCATCCATGACAGTTCTCTCAAAGAGAAACCCAGAACAGCCTAACCACACTCTGTTGTAAGTGACAGGGCTTCAGGGAGGTAAGTCCATGGCTGTTTACTGGTGCTCATGGAGGGCTGGTGAAAAAGCGCGCTCCATGGGAAAACACATGGTTTGGGTGACTATTGTCCTTGTTTCAGTTGCTTCCACAACCCCACAGCACAACATTTTGCATCTTGGTTTCTTCTTTTTATAAGCTAAGTAAAAGTTCAGCTACACTGTAATATGTCTTGAATGAAAAATTTTCTAGACTTTTATGATTTTCTTTCCTGTCATTTGAACTTGTCTCTCATATGACAAACTGAACAGCAATTGTGCACACAATCCTATTGAGTTTTGCCAAAGTAATTAATAAGTTGTTGAGAGGAACTATTTACTCTTTATCCTTACACTTCTTTGCTCAATACATTTATTTTTAAGATCTGTAACTAAACGTGATAATTTAAAAAGTCTACAAAGTGGTGGGTTTCATCAAGGCATTTTCATGTATCCTGTTGATCCTACTCCTGATTTCTTTCGTCCACCATCCTGTCCTCCTTCCATGGTACCCCGTCTTCATTATGCTAGCTCCTTTCTGCTTTCATGTCACATATATTCTGTGACCCTCTTGTTTTCAGAGTCCAGTTACATAATATTCAGTCAGATTACATGCTAATTACACAAAAACAAACCAAGGCAAGCATTTGGAAGAAGATATAGAGCTTCTTTTGTTTGGTACCTGACTTAAAGTGATGGGAAGAGGAGCACATGCCTACAAACAGCTGGCATCAATGACCATGAAGCAGGAAAGCAAACTTTGGGTTCCTCTAGTGAGTTGAGTCAGTTAAGTAGGAGTGATAAGAAGACCTTATACAAACTGAATTATAGACTGCTCCATGCCTTTCTCGCTCAGAAAATATAAAGGGAATTTCAATGTGTGGTGCAGCTACTTGTATGCAATACTGAACACTTAGAATAAAATGTAAATCAACATCAGCCATCCAGATGTGTCAATTTGTAAAGATAGAATTTTAGTGATTGAATATTTCAGTTCTCATATGGATGTTCCTTATTTTTCCAGAGGCACTTCACTTTGGGTACTCAATAAATACTTGTTTAATTTTAACAGTAAACTCAGTGAAACATTATCCGAGTTCCATGATTTTTAAGTAGTGGTTCAAGTTTGGGATTTGGTTCCTAAAGCAGCTAAGTCACACAGTCAACAAAAACGTGCTATTTGGTGGACTCCCACTGTGGGACAGCATGACTTTCAGATATCATCTGGTTAACAGAGTGCAGCCTGAATACAATAGAAGAAGCTGAAAAGACACAAAGATTGAAGATCCAAGGTGCTCAGCTGGTTCAAAAGTCTACAAAGAGGATGTGGAGTGGACTTAGTGTCACAGCTCAAGGGACCTTTGCAGATAGCCTGAAGCAAAGAGATGAAGAAGGAGACTGAAGTAAATCACACAAATAGATTCTTTTAGATCAGAATGGGTATGTTCTAGTCTTCATTACAAAAGAAAACAAAAGAAAAGAAAAAGAAGAGAAGAGAAAAGGCGAAGACTGAAGATGAGGTTGTGACAGGCATAGAGAAGGCTGCATTGGGAATGTGTGGGCATGACTGGCTTGGCACCAGGGACTGGCACTGACCTGGAGCCTGCAACTCTCCTGAATGACGTGGACTGGGAGCTGGAGGTTCTTTAACTCATGAAACCTACCTTTGCTTTTTGTCTATGGAAATGCAAACCTGAGTACAGTTTTTCAGGATCACCTCACTGTTCTTTTCCTTCGGTTATTTTTCTCTTGAGCTCTTAGAGATTTTATTTGCTTTCAACAAATCCACCTTTTGAAAAGCAGGACTATCACCTCTGATTACAGGTGCTTACGTTGCAGTAAAGGGATTCATCAGAATGCCTTGTCCATAGTATTGAAGGAAGTCACTTTCATCATTTCTCAGGAGCATAGAAAATAAGACTGGAACAGATGTCTAATTAGAATACATATATAGATCTCAGTACCCACTAAATGGAAATTACTGTTTCTACAAATTTCTTTAGTCATTTTGTTCAAATGTTGTCTGTCTAGCATGTTTCTTCTCTAGGCTCTATTGTGCATGGTAATGAAATGTCTTTTCCCATTGATATACTTGATATTGTTGATATCCAGCTATGTACGACCAGGCAACAGAATATTTCTAATGTTAACCTGACTGATAATTGTTTCTCCTTACAAAATTATATATATATATATATATATCAAAGCTATCAAACTTAAAATTATAAAAACTTTCAAAAACTGTCAGGTCAATCCTGGTGTATTTGCTGAAAGAGAATATAATTTGAAAAAATTTTCAGAGTATGTGACTCAAAATAAATGATAATTTCTCTTTAAAAATAATCACATGCTCCAAAGCTACAGAGAAACAATGTCTCAAAAAACCAAAAAATTAAATAAATAAATAAAAATAAAATAAAATAAATAATCACATGTTTAAAGTATTTAAACTTTACTAATGTAACATATTATTTCCTATGGCTATGAGAAGGATAAAAGCAACGCTAATGAACACTCAAAATAATTAAAATAATACAACAGCATATATTAGCTTGAGGTGGGCAGGACACAGGTTTGTGAGAAAAGAAAACATAGAAAAGATTGTGTTGATTCAGTCCTACAGATGGAAAACTTTCTGGCATTGATGATTTAAAACTAGCTACCAACTAAACAAGCCTCAGAGCAGTAGAGACTGGAGAGAATTTTATTCTTCCCTTCATCTTCTTGGGTAAACCCAGAACATTAATTTTTGTTGTTGTTTAACTAGTGCTTCATGTGGTTTGGAAGAATTCTCCCTTTGCGTTCAGAATGTTTTGAGAGTTTTCCAAGAGTTCAAGGTTTGAAATGTGGGAATTTGCCTAATAGAGCTTTTTCTTTTTAGGCACAAATGTGGAGAACCAAGAGGAAGTCAGTCCCTCAGTTTAGTCTAGCCTTTGAGAAAGAACAGCCTCCCATATGGAGGAGATACACTGGTCACAAAGACAGGACACAAACATTCTCTTCTCTCTGTTTGTGCAGCCCATATGGTCTGACTCTCCTTTTCCTGTCTTCAACAGGGTCAGTACACAGGTGCATTCACACTTGCCCGACCCTGACTTCTGCAAATGCTGTCAACAATGTTGTTTGCGTTTCTGTGTTCCTGTGTCTAATGCAGTTATAGACACAATAAGAACACTGAGACATTGGCATTTTGTTACCTAGGTACTCAGCCTTTAGGTGTCTTTGTTTGCTTGTTTGCCCCTCCCCCCATTTTATTAGCTCTGTGAGAATTTCCTGTACTGTGTTTGGATCATACTCACCTCCCTACTCTTAAATCTGCAGCCTCCCACTGGAGCATGGTCAACCTAGCAGGGGTCTCACCTTAGAGAAAGCTGATCCTCTCTCTCTCAGTAGCTCTCAATTTCCAATAACTTTCTATTTAGGGCTGGGACTTTATACCCACTTCGCTCCAGGCTGGGTTTTTGCCTGGATTGAGTTCATACAGGTCTTTGGTATGCTGTTACAACTGCTATTAATTCAAATGTGCAGCTGCCCTGCTGGATGTGAAAAAAGAACATTGTTTCCTTGTAGTCATCCATTGACTCTGGGTCTTAGAATCATTTTGTCCCCTCTTCTATAATTATATTAAGCCTTGGGAGGAGGGGTATAATATAGATGGCTGAGCATTGCACAGTCTCTTTCCTTTGAACACTGATCAGCTGTGACTCTCTGTGCTTACTGCCACCTACAACAAAAAGAAGCTGTATGATGATGGCTGAGAGATATACAAATCTATGAGTATAAAGACAAGTAATTAGGAGTCAGTTTAATACTATATACAGTTAGCAGAATAGTAGCAATGGGTTTTCCTCAAAGGCATACGGCCTGTCTAGCCACAGGTTCTTGGCTTCAATAATGATGCCAACTATGGGTTTCAACTTGTGGAGCAGAACTTACATACAACCAGAAAATGGTTGGTTACTCCCATAGCATTCATGCCACTATTGTACTTGTGGACATGTCTGGCTAGGACAGCCATTACTATAGCCTACAGGGTTCACATCTGGGTAAGACGGATGACTACTTTTCTCCTCCAGTAGAGTGCATAGCACCCTTCCATCACTGTGAAAGCCAGTAGGTGTACACCCTTCAGATAAGTACCAGCTTCATATCTTTGTGGTCTATGACTCAAGTATGTGGTGTCTTCAGCAACAAGTTCTTCATCAAGTTGTAGTGATCAACCAAGAGCCTATATTGTATTGGGGGTCTAAATTATTGTTCTCAATAATTTATAGATAAGTAGACATATTTATAGGTTTCTATGCTTTTACATGTATTTATATATTAGTATAAATAAATCCATTAGGATTTATGTTCTTCACCTCACCAATATTCCAGGACTATAGTATGCATTCATGTGAAAAAATGCTTTTAAGATTGACAAAAAAATTCTTCCTACTTTTCCACTTTTCTGATGTCAGGAGCAGTTCTGACAAGCTAATGCAGGCCATGATGCAATTAATTCAGATGTCAACACACCAGAGGACATGTTCCCTGATGGGGTATCCAGTCAGAAAGGCTTGCAGACCACTGACTTTGAAACTGTTGCTTTTATCTGTAATTTTGTTTATTCAATAGCAGCTATGATAGCTCCCCATTATCATTCATTTTCATGTAATATGTGTATGTAATTTCATGATTACATACCAATCTTATGGGCACATATATCTGTGGGTGGTTAGGAAGATAACTTTTAATTAGGTTGTATAATTTGATATATAGAATATATATTAGGATATGCTTCATAACTAGATATATTTGTCCCATGAGGACTGTAGACACTTAAAAGCCTGCCTTGCTCCTTTTACTAAGACTGCAGCACACAATTAACCCATTTTTAACCTCAGAGCAAGTTCAAACTAGACTTTTTGTAAATAGATCATAAGTTTAAAACAGCTATGCACAAGGTTAGAGTCACAGATGTCTAAACAGGTTGCTGCATAAAGCATCCTAAGAAAAACTTGCTAATTCTTTGCTTACCAAGTCTGCTGACAAAAGACCTGTCTCAAAGTTTATCTCACTGGGCACTTGCCCCTTGGTCATAGTCTCACTTCTGTAACGTTGGAACTTTGTGTTGCTATGGCAATGGCTCAGCTTTCTATTGCTTACCCTAGGGATGTGTTTTTGACCAACGAGAGGGAACTCTTGTAATTTTTTTTTAAATCACTTCAAGTCTCCTGCAAAAAGAAATTTTTAGGCTAGAGGAGAGGAGAAAAGAAGCTAGGAGGAATGAGAAGTGGACAGGAGAGAGAAGAATAAAGAGACTGATTCGGAAAAGCATGTGTGAGAGTTTGTTCATTCATCCTCAGATAGCCAGGGGAAAATGTCCTTTAGCTGTTGAATCCATTCTGAACCCCAAGAGAGTCTTAGGTCTGACCCTAAAGGCTCTCGTGAGTCTGACATGGAAGGCTTTCTCTACAAGCCTGTTGGCTGTGACCATTAGCACTTTTCATGTAGTTTAATGTGTCACTCCATGTCCATGGTTTGTCCCACAGACAAACCTGCTGCCTTAACTAGCACTGTCAGTGCCAGCGGGTGTTTGTGTTCACACTCTTAGTCCTGAGAAAAATAAAATGCTGTCCTGTGACCACAGAGGATTGTAGTGACAGTCTGGAAAATGAGATGATAAATTTGTTCTCTTTCCAATAGTTGAAACTGTAGCCAAGAGTCAGGGCAAACTAAATATGGGCAGGAGGAATGAGGACCAAAAGGAGGACTAATATCTGTGTCTACAGTTCTGATTTTCTTCTGCATCTGTCACAATTACATGCTTGGGTTCTGTGAGAGTGAAGTGTCATTCGCTTGACGTTTTTCATGTTTAAGTTAGATGAAGATGGATTTTTCTGTCGGTTTTATTTTGAAGTAGATAATTTTAGTTCTTCCTAAAAATGAATAAAAAATAGTATTGACAGACAACCAAATAAGCTAGGTACAAACAAGTTCGTTGATGAAGTCAATATTCCTGTTCATTTATTTCCATACTTAAAAGCTTAAAGTTTGAGGAAGATTAGAATCTGAATAAGGAGTATAAAGAAGGATAGGAATGTGTTCAAGGTTGCTAAGGACACAGGATAATATGTATGGCAAGATTAAAATTGTACTGTATATGTCTGCTCCAGAAGTACAGATTCAAAAATACATAATATGACTTATATTTCTGTTTATTTTCAAGATTTAAAAAACTCCTTCAAAGTTTTAGCCTCATTATTTCACAGCATATATCATGTTTTGTGATATACCAGTATCTGAAGGCAATGTTAGTCTTCTGAAGAACTCGTGTCTTATGTTTTATGTTCATAATATGCTCCCATGTATTTTGATAACCTTTCATGCCTGTCTATTTAAGTTATAAAATTAGTTTCTTGCAGTTCTTGTGTTATTGGGACCTTGCTTTGGACTCCCTTTGGCTGCCTTGTTTTTGTGATTATTGTCACGAGAATTCAGAGGAAACACACAGACCATAGTGTGGAATTTAGGTTTATTACTGAGTAAAGTAAAGCACTCTAAGGGGTGAAAGTGTACAGAGCACAAAGAGACAGTTGAGCTGACCTACATTTGAAAGACTTTATTCTATTTCTAAAGTTTCTAGACGAGATGGATTTCCTTGAGCGATGTTCTTCTGTCTAGATGATTGGCAGGCCCCTTTAGATTAACTTTAAAGGGAGGGGACAATACTGTGTTTGTTCTCTAATGGGAAGCCTTGGATGGGTGCCAATCTTATGATCTTTCAGGCAGTTCGGAATGGTTCAGAATGTCATGTTTTCATCTAGGCCACTACACAGAGCCCTGCAGCTTCCTTTGCTAGTTCTATAAGATGCTGATTACAAAGGACCTCGCCGGGATTTGGTTAGCTTCCTAAAACTTGGACTGTAAGTCTAGACCAAATGTTAGTGAATCCTCAACTTTCTCTTTTCTGAAGGCTCTAACTTCTTGAAATGGTGGAGGATTCTGTCTGGCCACCTGCATTGGTAGATGTGCTTCTTTTTAGAAGACCACTGAAATTCCATGGTGTTCACAGTTATGTCTTCATATGAATGGATGGCTCCTGGGAAGAAGTACTCTTGTAACTTGATCTTGTTTTTGAGGTTCTGTGTTTCCTAAGTTTTGTTCTGGAAGTTTTTGCAACAATTAATGTTTGTGTAATATATATATATATATATATATATATATATATATATATATATATATATATATATATACACACACATTTTTCATATAATATAGATTTTTAAACTTTTTTCTTCAACAGAATTAGTCTACCAGTATGGACCTGATTTAACATAGAAAAGAAGTTTCCTTCCCAATTCAGGAAGGGGAGCTCAGGTCTCTGGATCCTGAGGTGAGGGGAGGGAGCAGTGACTACAATGGCTCTGAGGGAAATATTTAGGCAGATGCAACCATCAGAAAACCAAATGGTGGCATGTTTCTAAGAGCATCTACTGGTGTACTTCACATGGGTAAAATCATGACATGAGTATCATCTTATACAACAGGTGTTTGAAGAAGACGATCAGCAAGTGATAGTTTCAGTGTTGGGGAAATCACAGCTGGACTGAGAGGATCTGTCAAAGCTTTGTAGTCTCCTGTCCTATTTAATTCTCAGAAGGGAGACTGATTCACACATAAACCTCTGCAGGCAAGCATGGAGAGTCCATAGGATAAGAGAAATGAAGATTTGGTATGTGTGGGCAGAAAGAGTCAGAGAAATTGCTCCTTTCTGCTAAATATTGCCTTGGGTATGGACATGGAAGGAATTCTACACATTCTTGTAGTTCACCAGGTCTCAGTGGCTTTGTTGCAGCCATATAGGGGACAGCAGAACAGTGGGAGGAGACAGAGGCCTGGTGGTGAGGACAGAGTTTGTCCAGAAGAGCTGAAGCACCTGCCAGAGTCAGGAAGGAGATTTAGGAGTGACGACAACCTGACATGCTGAGAGAATAGCCAAATGTTCTAGAAACAGATGTAGTAAGGACAGGAACTGACAGACCTGGCCAATTAGGTTGCTGTGGTATGTATGTCACTCCTCCTTTCCATCTGGCATTAGTTGAGGATGGATGGGAGCCCTTGTTCCTCTGACTCCCTGAGCACATGCGAGCTTCACTCTATTCCCAGAAACTATCTTGCAAGAGTGGGAGATGGCTTGTTTGAGGCATGATTGACAGCTCTGTAGACGGTCTGGACTTTGAATTTGCTGGAGAGTTTCCTGAAGTGGACTTTTAAATTAAAAAGACCATTTGACTCAAAAACTAATGAGTTGCTTCTTACTGGCATTTTGTTGTTCTGCCCCCACCCCACCTCCAGGCGTATGTCAGAATGGGTGCTTGGCAGGAAGTGAAGAGCATTTGTAGAGAAAGGAGGACTCGCCTTTTGTTCTGCATCTAAATTATAGTATGTGAATTTTGACAGATCACTGAGTCAGCTGTGCCTTTAGTAAGCAAAACTTGAGTTTTCTAGGTGCATGTCTGGCTACTGAGTAATATACATAGAGATATAAATAAGCAAAATGTATTTTGCTTCTTTTAAATGAGAAAAATCTCAAGACTCGGAGTAAGACTTGTAGCTTACCTTCTTCTGTTTCTTTCTTTTCTTATCTATGGCAGTATGGTTCAGTTTATAAAAGCTTTTCAGAGCCAGACTTGGAGGCTTACATCTTTCATCCCAACCTCTGGGAGGCTGAGGTATAGATAGAAGTTTTTTGTCCCACCTGGTCCTGAAGCCATTCATTCCCAAGAAATACACAGAGGCTTATGTTAATTATAAGCTGTTTGACCTATTAGTGCAGGATTATTAACTAGCTCTTACAACTTATGTGAACCCATAATTCTTACCTATGTTTAGTGGCTTGTTATCTATTTTCAGTATGGCATTCTCATCTTGCTCCCTCTGCGTCTTGCCTTTCTGTCTTTTCTCTTCCAAGAATTCTCCTAGTCTGGTCACCCCACCTATACATCCTACTTGACTACTGGCTAATCAGTGTTTTATGAAACCAATATGATTGACAAACATTTACAGTGCACAGCCTTATCCCACAACATTTCACCTGTTTTTCTTTTCAAAACAAAAATCCTTAATCTAATCTTTGCTTAGCTTTTTCCTGACCATTATCCATAACAACTTGTAGTCAACACACTAAACAAAGACAAACATCCATAATCCATTTTTTGGGAATGTGGGTGTAGTTTTCTAGGCTACTTCTTGCTGATATAGGGCACTGATAATCCTATGGGAACACAAAGGAAATTTAGGATTATGGTCAAGTCTTGACTGGAGTATTTTCTGAGGCTGGATCTTCTCAGCCAGCAGTCTTGAGGCTGTTCTGAATGGAGAACTCAGAGGAAACTGCAACAGAGGTGCTCTGAAACATTGACTCATCTAGGCCATCTGCTCCTACCAGAGATATTTTTTAGGGGGTCTTCCTTGATCAAACCTTATTTTTCTTAACCCAGAATGAATCCACAACCTCTCATTTCCTGTGGAAGCAAAACCAAAATCTCTTCTCCAAAGTAACATATCTTTTGACTTAAATTTTGAAGTTAAGACAATTTCAAAACATATATGTTGGGTTAATCAAGCAGCATTTATAATTAAATGTCTTTTAACAGTGTTGCTCCTTTATCAGTCATCAAACAATTCACAGACAGCACAATAACATACAGTATCCAACTCTCTGTGTATTTTCCATCTTTATGTGACTCTGTCTCTTTTATTTTTATTTTTAATATTTAGTTCTTTGAGACAGGGTTTCTCTGTTTATCTTTGGCTGTACTAGAACTCACTCTGTAATCCAACCTGGCTTTGAACTCACAGAGTTCTGACTGCCTCTGCCTCCTGAGTGCTGGGATTAAAGGTGTGTGATACCACACCTTACAACCCTATTTCTTTTCTTTAGGTACTTTCTCTGTCCTTTTTCTTTTCTCTCCCAAGATTACATATATTTTTTTAAAACACTGTAGACCATTTAGAGGTTTTTTTTATCTGAATCTTTCTTTATTATATATCTCTATCTTTTTCTGACCACATGAGACTTTAATCTGCTAAGCGATATGGCCAGGATTAAAACTGTGGTTTTGGCAACTGATTCCACCCCATTCCTTAGCTTTTTGAGATTCTAGCTTCATGGCAGAGGTACTGGCAGGAGCCACATTATTGCAATAATTCTGTGGAGTTTTTAGGTCATACCACCATCAAGAAGCTTAATGCTGGCTGCTCATAAATACCATTTAAGTATTTGGTGGCAGAGCCTCTTAAAAGAGCTGTGAGATTTTTGCTGCTAATGCTGAGTCAGGAAGCCTCTCTTAAAGGAGCTGTGCCTCTGCTCCTGCTGGAGAAAAGATGGTTACCAAGAAATTGTGCTTGACTCTGTTCTTGTCTGTTTAGAATCTTTTTTTAATGCTTTCTCAGGCTTTATGTGGAAATTCTTGCCAAATGTTTGAGTGCCATTTGTAGACAGAAGTTTCTGTCCCACCCAGACCTGCAGTTGTTCAGTACCAAAGAAACACACAGAGGTTTATATTAATTATAAGCTGTTTGGTCTATTAGCTCAGGCTTATTATTAGCTAGGACTTAGAATTTAAATTAAACAATAATACTTGTCTATGTTTAGCTGTGTGACTTGGTACCTTTTCTCAGTGGAGCATTCTTATCTTGCTTCCTCTGCATCTTGTGGGTGACTGCTTCTCTGCCTTTCCTCTTCCCAGAACTCTCCTAGTCTGGTTGTCCCACTTATACTTCCTGCCTGGCTACTGGCCAATCAGTGTTTTATTAAACCAATATGAGTGACAAATCTTTACAGGGAAAAAGAACATTATTCCATAGCACTGAGGTAGGAGGTTTGTATGAGTTTGAGGCCAGCCCAGTATACATATTGAGTTCTAGACTACTCTGGGCTAGACCCTGCCACCAAAAGCATGTGCACACACACACACATGCACACATGAACACACATGCATACACACATGTATGCATGCACAGTGAATTTTCAGCAGTGTGGCCATTGATTCTGTTGCTCTTCATTACTGCCACAAGGGTCAACTCTCTGCCCTGGGACAGCCGAGTCCTCTAGTAGAGTGTTCTTTAACTCAGTTTTCTGAGATTTATTTATGCCGCTGTTACTTTTGCCGTTCATCTCCTTTCCAGCCAGCCTGTGTGCTCTCCTTTCTCCTAGGCCCAGCATGTCTGCTCTCCATGAGTCTTCCTCCAAGCACTCTAAATCATACCCATTTCCTGTTTCTTTGGTTTTACAGACTGTTTAAATGCAGGTCACTCATTTGGCGTTGAAATGAAAGCAACAACAAAAACCAAAAACCCCTAAAACAAAAACTCAGCTTGCTCAGAATTGTAATTTAACTGTACTCCACGCCCTTGTTTAAAATGCTTCCTGAGCTCTATGGGTTCACTGCTTTACACTCACAAGGTGAAGCCCCTGCTTGGTATCAATTGCTGGTAACCCCATTGCTTCTACTTAACAGTTAACCACGTGGCTTGGAGAAAATTGTTTGGCTTCTTTTATTTTACTGTCTTATGAATTTTGGAGAACACTGGTAAGATTAGGTAAGAAAAGAATTTGGCTGGTTTGTATAATTTACAGCAAACAAATATTCAATACATGTGGGTTTTCAGGAAAGAAAGGTCCTTGAGGGCAGGGAATAGATTTCTTGGTTGACTCCAGTTACCTCCCATGAGCCTCACCCGAACCTATTGTCTCTTGGTCATCACCTGACAGTTCTGGCCCTCCTCTTGCCAGCTTGCAGTCTGTCCTCACCTCCACAGAGAGGTAAAGGTGACCCTGTTGGTTAATGGCTATATGTTAAACCATTAATGAATGCATTAGCAATAGAAATTATAATATATTTCAATGTACAGGTGAGTTTATGTTGTGACTCCCTGAATTCTACCACATTTTTAACTAAATAAATGTTACTAGTCTGTAAGCTTAGATAATGTCAATATGGTTGCCACATGGTCATATTCATAGTAAATTGTTTATTGCACCTTTAAAATATTTTTTCACTCATGGTTACTATATTTAAATATATTGCTTATAGGACAGTCAGATTTAGTAGATAAAATACAGCATTCCCAGTTAAATTTGAATTGCAGATCAGCAACTTAATATTTCAGTGTTAAGTACATCTAGAATATTGATTGGGTCATACAATATTTGGAATATTCCATAGGATATATGGATAGTCAGACTGAACTGCCTGACCTTAAAGCATAAGGTTAATAGTAATAGTTAGTAGTTAGAGCGTAAGGTTAATAGTAATAGTTAGTAGTTAGAGCATAAGGTTAATAGTAATAGTTAGTAGTTAGAGCGTAAGGTTAATAGTAATAGTTAGTAGTTAGAGCGTAAGGTCAATAGTAATAGTTAGTAGTTAGAGCGTAAGGTCAACAGTAATAGTTAGTAGTTAGAGCGTAAGGTTAATAGTAATAGTTAGTAGTTAGAGGGTAAGGTTAATAGTAATAGTTAGTAGTTAGAGCGTAAGGTTAATAGTAATAGTTAGTAGTTAGAGCGTAAGGTCAATAGTAATAGTTAGTAGTTAGAGCGTAAGGTTAATAGTAATAGTTAGTAGTTAGAGCGTAAGGTTGATAGTAATAGTTAGTAGTTAGAGCGTAAGGTTAATAGTAATAGTTAGTAGTTAGAGCGTAAGGTTAATAGTAATAGTTAGTAGTTAGAGCGTAAGCAT
The DNA here is from genome assembly GCA_004026605.1 of Ondatra zibethicus. NCBI lineage: Eukaryota > Metazoa > Chordata > Mammalia > Rodentia > Cricetidae > Ondatra > Ondatra zibethicus. The sequence goes on along the minus strand of PVIU01002460.1, from coordinate 65,831 downwards.
AATAGTTAAAGAGCTTCAGACAGAGCAGAGAATCTCAGCGCTTGCAAGGTCCTGGGGCTGTGAATGCTGTCAACTTCTGTAAAATCCTATTTTGATTGCTAATTTTGTGTTGAACTTTAATCTTTATTTTCATTCCCTCAGTCCCAACATGGAGTTGGATAGAGAGGTGGGTAGGATCTGGGAGGAGTTGGGGGAGGGTAAACATGATCAAAATATGTGTATAAAAATTTTAAAAAGATAAATTCTCTCCCCCTCCCCCATTTTTTTTTCTTCCTGAGAATGAGTGTAGTTTCTAGGAACAGCGTTTGAGATCTTTGAATGGCAGAAGATAGACCCTTCTCTTACGCCTGACGGCCTGGCTGCTATGATCCCCTGAGGCGGTAATGACTGCCGGGTGACGTGTACACCCTGTTGTCCTTGTCCTACCAGCGGTGCAGCATGGGACTCACTGGGAGGCTTCTCCTGGGTGGTGTCTTATTGACTACTGAGGGTTTTTCTAGTAGAGTGGGCTGAAATTGTAATCTGAGGCATATCAGCTGAGTGGCGACAGTGGCGGTAAAGATGGAAGCCAAGCAGTAGCAGTTCAGGCTGCGAAGTTCCAGGGAGTGGCTGAGTCTAACGAAGCAGGGAGCAAAGTTGGCAGAGACGATGTGGGACGGTGGACTATAGAGGGTAGAAAGCCAAGAATGCAGAAGGTGGAGGCAGCACGTGAAAGACTACATGCCTGTCTCTCTGCAAGGAAGTGAGCTGCCAAGACTAGAAGGACCCAACACCTCAAGAGTGTTATACTGACTGCCGACTGGTACTGTTGTTACCTGCTGCTTAGAGTGCGGGATTTAACTACCTGTGAGTAGCCAGGCTTTGGCAAACTGATCCCAGGGATCCCAGGGCAGCATCTAGAGCTATGAGTGTCTCTCCTAAGTTGTGAAACTCTTTAATTTTCAAGGCAATGGGCCTTTGAGTCTGTCATTCTATCCCTAAGCATCCAGCATCCACACACTCCTTATCAACTTGTGATTTCCATCTGGGTAGTGTGAGATGACCCCAGACAGAGCATTGGTGACAGACTGGATGCTATTTTCTGGTCTATCCAAAGTTAGATATGCCAGGTGGGAGACCAAGCATCCAGCATCCAGAGAGTATGGCAATCCATCCCCTTGCATTTCCTAGTGGAGACTCCTTAAAAGTTCAAGGCTAATTAAATCATGGAAATAAGAGAAAAAATTGTTTATCAGACATTGAAATTTATTTTTATTCTGTGTGGTAGTGTGTGTGTGCATGTACATGGGTACATGTAACCATGTGTGGAAGGTAGAGATTCCCATTGGTGTCTTTTTTTATTGGTCTCTATCTTATTTTTTCAAGTCAGGGTCTTTCTGAGGTAGCCTAGTGCTTATCTACTTGGCGAGGGTGTCTGTCCAGTGAACCCCAGGAATGCACCTGGCTCTGCCTTCCCAGCTCTGGGATTATAGATGAGTGACACCAGCTTTTCTGTGGGTTGTGAGGACATGAGCTTAACTTTGTGACAAACACATGACTAACTGAGTCATCTCTCCAGTCTCCTGACATTCAAATTATTTGTACATCTCCATTTTTATTTGGTAGCAATAACCACCAGTGTTTTTTGTTTTTGTTTTCTTCACAATTCTGAATGTTTTCTACCTGTTCTAAATTGAGTAACTTCATCTTGGCTGCTTTGACCTATGGTTTCTTTGCTCTCTTCCTCTTCACACTGTTTTGAGAAAAGTGCAGTAAGTAAAGCCCGAAGTTAAGAATGTTTAAATAAGGTCTTTCCCTTCCCTTGATTCTAATAACCCAGAAGCTAAAGGGCACACAATACAGATAGAACCCATGCTGTGAGGAGCTCTCTACGGTGACAATAGGAACTTCTCTCCACCGTCCATTAATACTGTCACAAAGCAGCAGATGGCCTGGTGTGAAGTGTGCCACAGAGCTCTGTTTGTGGGGAACCTGGGCCAAGAGCTACGCTTGTTTCTCTTTCCTAACTACCCGTTTGGCGGGTATATTTTTGGAGTTTCCTGTGGTGAGCATTACTAGGTTGAGATTTAATTTGAATCTGCACGGCTCCTACTGCTTCTCCACAACTCAGGCTTTATTTATTACTCTACTGGGACCTGAATAAAATATCTGCGGCCATCGGGGATGATTCAAGAAGTGACCTCAAGTTAGTCTCAACATCAATGATTTTTCTGTAGACTAGAGTTTTCACTGATTAATTTCTTTTCAGATTTATTTCTTAATTAATAAGTTTTGCCTATATTTCTGATTTTGGTCTAAGAATTAAACATCAACAGTGTGAGTATGTGTCAGCTCATCTGGTAATCCTTCTCATGTTACCAGATGGACTATGGGGTTTCGAGGGCCATTAAGTCAACCATCAGAATTTTACATTGTATGTTATGCTTTAGTTCTTCTGGTTGTCGCATTAGATATTCCTCATTTGGATCTTCCAAAGATAAGTTGAACTCAGAGGACATTGCATTCTTAGAATTATTCGACTAAAGTGAAGGGCAAATATTTATAAGGAGAGTAAATATTAAAAGAACAGGGAGCATGGTGTAAAGCTTAGATGAAATAGCTTTTGGTTTGCTTTGTTCTTTTACCTTTCAAGCTGTTTACCCAGAGGTGCCACTTGAAGCAGAAACATCCATTATTGTGCATACAACGGTTTGGTAAGAAAGGAAATGTGCATCTTGGAAAATATCAAGCTCTCAGTGTCTGTGACCCAAGTGCTATTTCCCCCATTTTGAATAACATTTTGATGATGATGATGATGATGATAATTTAAGCATTTACTATGAACCAGACACTTAAAATACAACATTTGCATATTTTTCCTATTTGTGAAGAATTGTGATCTTGTTAAAATTCTTGTACAGATTGCAAACTGATGTGGGAAATCCTTCTGTATATGTGTTGCTTTTATTGGTTAATGAATAAAAAAGCTGCTTTGGTCTTTGATAAGGCAGAGTAGAGGTAGGTAGAAAACCTAAACTGAATGCTGGGAGAAAGAAGGCAGAATCAGTGAGATGCCATGCAACTACTGCAGGAGACATATGTGCCAGAACTTTGCTGGTAGACCACAACCTTGTGGTGATGCACAGATTATAGAAATAGGTTAATTTAAGATATAAGAGCTAGGTAGAAAAATGCTTAAGCTATTGGCAAAACAATATTGCAAATAATATAGTTTTTGTGTGTTTATTTTGGGTCTGGGCAGCCGGGAACAAATGAGCAGCCTCTACCAACAGATTGGTACACAAACATGGGCCAGCTAAATCCACATAAAACCTGAGAGAACTTATAAAAATTTCTAGACACACACAGACACACACACACACACACACACACACACACACACACACACACACACACACACAGAAAACAGAAGCAAAGGGTTTATCGCATTTTTTTCAGATAGGCTCTGTTTGCTGATGGTGAGCAGGGGCACCACAGCTCTTTTCAGCATTAGCAGCAAAAAACTTTGTGGTTTTGAAAAGACAGCTTCCTGGTTCATGCTAGTTGCACAAACAGCTCTGGCTCTTTCAGGAGGTCAGGTATTCAAATGGTGTCTGTGAGCAGAATGTTACAAATCGCTTAATGATGACACAGACCACTGTGACCCTGGAGTTAGGGCAATGTGCATGGCTCTCATGCCTCCTCCATGTTGGACTGAGCAGAGCCACCAGGCAGTGCCATAGAATTGGCCCTAGCCATACCAGCTTAGCATTAAAAAAAAAAGTGCTCCTGGTCAGAAAATAATTACAGATAGACAATAAAGACAGATTCAGCTAAAAAAAGACCTCTGAATGAATCATAGTGTTGGATAAATGTAGATAGGCTTGGGAGAGAGAAGAAAAAGAGTATAGTTATAAAAAGAAGTAAATTGTTTAAAAAAACAAAACAAAGTCCTTAAAGAGATAGAGTACAGACAGTCATAGATTAAAGGAGAAAAGAAAAATAAGTCACGTAAAGATGGAATATAGACAGAGTCTGGATTATGTATATTATTGTGTTTTCTTTAAATTTTTGACTGTGAATGAGCTAAGTACAGAGAGACATTTCATTGTATAGGCTGCTAAGCTAAATCTACATATATATTGTAAAGGTATCTTGACTTCACAATTTGGGTCTAAGAATATGTTGCTTTGGAAAAGCGGTTCTGCTTTTGTTTCCACAGAGGATGAGAACCTGTGGATTCCTTCCATACTAATGTGGTTTAGTGGAACAAGATCCACTGAAAGATCTCTGCAAACTCCCAAATTACTTCATCCAACAAAAAGCAGGAAGCAGTTTGGAGAGAAATATGCCCAAATTCCCAAATATTTTATAAATGTTTGTTTACATTTAAAGGGGGATATGCTATAGAGATGAATACTTTGCATTGTTATGGATCTTGGTTTGTTGATACAAATTTAAGGTCAATTTTGTTATATGTATATTTCTGCTCTTGATTAAGGTATTATGTTTGTGCAGCTCATTTAAAAATGTAATGTATAATTAAGAAATACAGGTTAATAGACAGTCATCTATAATAGTCAAGTTTGTAGTCATGTAAGTTAGGTTTTCTAAATATATAGAGATATATTTCAGTTAGATAATCTTCAAACCTTTCAAAGACCTATGGAATATGACATTTAAAAATGTTTTAAGAACTTTAGACTTTCCATACCAATGAAACACATCTGTTCCTGACAGCACCAATCTACTTCACGAGGATGATGGGAATCAAAGAGGCTCTTTATGGAGTTTGTTAGCCTTTTGGGCAAGACACTGCTCTTGCCTGGACTGCTTGATGTTATGCTATATGAACTGGATATGCAGGACCCACAGAAAAATGATTGCTGAACTTACCTAAAGTTGAAACATTCCTTCAGGGTTCCTGCTTCATGGAAGAGTCTGCCAGACATTCTTCAGGACACAGAAGAAAGTGATTGACAAACTGCCAATATAGGTGGAACTGTTTTTAAAATTTCCTGCTCCATGGAAAAGTCTGTTAGATACTATGAGCCTGTAGGCTGAAGATGGATGCTCCAATAATACAGAAGAACTTTGGGTGACTGTCCAGGTAGCGAGATGTCTCTGTCAATTTTAAAGTTTTGGAAGTTGCTTACATTGCACTTCCTGTTTACTTAGGTAATAGCATATCCTTCTGGGGTCTTTTAAGGAGTTGAAGAATAGATAGTTATAGTTTTCCTTAGTTATGATAAAAGATAAATTAGATATAAATATTATAACTGTAATTCTTACTTGATATCTCTTTTGTTACACTTGTTATTTGTATTTTGTATATATATTTTTAATTTTGTATTTTGTATGATTTCTCCTTCTTCAAGTTTTTGTAGTCTCATCTAAATTTATATCATATGAAATACAGAAGACATTTCAATGTGATTTGTCATTAAAAGTATTATGATTGTTGTTCTTTTGGCTTTGCTTTTTGAGGCAAGCTCATGTAGCCCAGGTTGGCCTCAGATTTGCTGTGCAGTCTACGATGAACCTGTACTTCTGATTCTCCTGGTTCCACATCTCAGTGCTGGACTTATAGGCATACACTCCCATACCTGGTCAGTTTGTGCTATACTTACAAATACTAGTAGGATAAAGTATTGGTATAGTTAATTACATGTATACAGAACTGTCGTTGTCAGGCATTCTGATACTTCTAATTCTTACTGGAATGCTATTCTGTTCAGGAATTTGTCACTAAAGAATTCAAGAACTGTTTCATTTGTACAGTGACCCAACTGGCAGACTACTTCTCAATAGAGTCTGATTATAGTCCATGCTTTAAAATTACCTGTATTGTTCATATTTAGATGAAAAGCTACATGGTGGGCATGTTACCAGTAGATAGGCTTTGAGTACATAATAAACTACTGGTTTTCTACTTCCATGCAGAAATTATTCCTTTGGGTGCTCTATGTTTCTGAAGTGGTCAAATTGTTGATCTTTGGTTTTTAAATTTTATGCTCTCATCTTTTGGGAAAAGCAATAGAGCTGGCTAAATGAAAATTACCCAGTTTACAAAATGATGTTTATTGAGTAATCCCAAAACACTGTGGGAGCTAGCTGAAGAGAGCACAACTTGACCCTACTCCCTGGAACAGGGGATAAAATTTATTGTGTAATAAATAATGAACTTTATAGGATAGAACATTGAATGCCAAGTGACAATCATAATAATTTTTTAGGACAGAGCCATCCACTGCACCTCTTATTTCTGTCTGCATTTATAAGTATGACTAAATGGTCTAAAAATCTTTTCCCTTGTACATCCTTGTTTTATATAAGTAGTGGTGCTAATATCAAAATCGCTTCAGAAGCTAGGTAGATTTGTAATCAATTGACACTCCTCTTTACTTTTCGCTTCACTTTGGCTCACTCCATCGCTCTTATTGCCCACAAATTATCTGGCACTAATTCTACAAACTGTGAATTATCCTACATATTTTAAATATTAATAAAAATCACTATAAAATATATGGAATTAATATGATGGTGTTCAGTATGTGAAGACCAGAACAGTGAGAAATCTCGGCTAATGTCTGAATATATTTCTTTTTCTTTCTGGTCAGTATTTCACTAGTTTTACCTAATTATTTAGCCATCTTACCTTTTTTCTTTTGAGATTGGGTTGTACTATTGAAAGACCCCCGAGTGGGGAGACTGTCACTCAAGTCTTGAAATAACATGACCCCCCAAGAACTCATGAGAGACCATCCTTGCTGCAATCACACGAGGTTTATTGACAGGAACCAGTGCGCTGGGGCCGAGACTCATATCCCATGCAGAGGAGGAGTTCGACCCTGAGTAGCTGAGATAGGGGGTATTTAGGGGAAGAAACCACAACCCAAAGGGGGTAGGGAGGGCGTCATTGGAAAATTCTGAAAATACTAGTGATCATTGGAAAATTCTGAAAATACCAGTGATAATCACAAGGGGGTAACTCCCTGTTTCTCAAGATTGTTCTCAAGATTATAATCTAACTTTATGGTCAGCTAGTTCCTGGAACAGAGTCATTGAACCAGCTAACCTAGATTTTTGGTTCTTCTCTCCCTGCTGGATTTTTGGCTCTATTTTTCCTGCTAGATTTTTGGCTCTATTCTTCCTGCTAGAGGGGTCTGGATTTATCCGGGTCTTTCACTATGTAGCTCTGACTGAATTCTAACTTGTAACCCTCCTGCTTCAGCCTCCATAGTGCTGCAGTGACTTTTGGTGCTACATGTATACATGGATGTTATATCGTTTTACTCATAGTTGATTTGGTAAGAGTAATAGACTCAGTTCCTTTAAAAATTCTAAACAACTAATGGTGATATTTCTCACCCTGGCCAATTTACCAAATATTTATTGTTGATACTGTGCTTAAATCTATGGATTTTTTTAAAAGATATCCTAGTAGGAGTGAAAAGGAAATACTTTCTCCCAGGTGTTTCAATATCTGCAGATCCTTCTTAAATTTTTTATTTGCTTTGTCTTGGCATCATGGGTAGATTTTTAATTCTGAGCAGGGCACAACAATTTGTGATTATCCAGAGACAACTTGTGAAGCTGAATAAAACATGAAAACATTTACAGGAGTAGGTTGTTGGGGAAGCAGTAAGGGCTGGAGGGCAATGGCATTCAAGTGAGGGAGAGTCACTAAGAGGCGAGCAGACTCTCTTCAGCTGCTCGTCCTGTTGATTTGTGTAGAGCAGTCAGCTCTGACTTTGAGAAGATGCAGCTCTCAGATGCAGAGACAGCAGTAAATATTGTAGACACAGAAACATCATGGATCTGTAGACACAAACTAGAGTGCTGAAAGATCACTAAGGCATGGCTGCTTTTTGTCCAAGAAGTCCAACTGAATTTTGAGAGTAGAAAATATGTTTACCTGTCTCAAATAATGGTATATGTTTGCTTATTAAGTAAGAAATCTTTCAGGATTTAAAGCCGTTCACCTTAGTTGCTCTGCAATTTTTCCAAGCTTATTCATTTAAGGGACTGTTTTTAATATCAGAGCCATTTCATCAGACACTATTTGGGAAATGCTGAACTAGAGTATTATTTAGTACACCATGTCAAATGTTTCACATGTGTTGACTCGCCCCCCTGTGTCTGAGTTTAATTCTGTTATTCCCAGTCAGTGGGGACCCCAAAAGACCACCAGGGAGAATGACTCTCCGAAATGCAAAAGCAAGGTTTATTATTGTGCACATAATTACAAGCTGGTAGAGACCTTGTTAGCACAGCAGCAAGAGGAGGTACACCACCCTCCTAGAGGGCATTATTTAAAGGCAAAAAACAGAACAGTTACATTAGCAGGGTGTAGGGTGACAGGTTCAATCCTGATTGGCTGGCATTTGTCTAGGGGTGTCCTGGTGAACACTGATGAGTGTGTGCTGGCAGGTGATCCTATCTACAATGGTTGGAATGTTAAGAATTTCCTTTGGATGGTCTGCTCCTGGGTGGTGCCTGGGTAGTCTCAGTTTATGGTCTTTCTTGCAACCAAGTATTGGCTTAGGGAAAACTACTGAGACCCAGGTCTCTATTGAGCTCGTCATGGCTGGGTCCTACAAAATCCTGAATTGAACATACTTATTGAGTTCCACACTCATTTACTTTAGGCACTACAAAAATATTCTTAAGACAAAGTATACTGTTAAAAGAGAATGCCATGTGTTTTGGCAATACAGTGGGCATGTACTTATGTTTTATACAAGTATCAGAAATAAACATCAATGCTCTCCCCTCAAGAATTTCAGTGAATGTTTAATGGATTTATATAAATGAATTTCTTTGAGAATATCTGGGAAACAGCTGTTAAGAGGCACATATTTATCACAAGTGTTGGTTATACAAGTGCAGGCACCCAAGTATCATGTGTTAAAATATTCAGTCACAGAGAGGTACAACAACTTCATCAGTGGTAGCAAAATGATGCATGGGCATACAACAAAACAAGATGCAAATTGTAATGGCAAAAATAAAACACTGCCATTCCCCCAGAGGCAATAGTGGGCAGCTGGCCATGAAGGGCAGTGGGCCACATGAGGCAGTGGGTCCCAGGCAGAGAGCTGCATGGTGGGTGAGAGACCTTGGGTCAGCAAGCCTCATGGGGCAGTGGGTCCCAGGCAGAGAGCCACACAGTGGGTGAGAGACCTCAGTGGGTCAGTAGGTCCCACAAGGGGCGGGTCCCAGTCAGAGAGCCACATGGTGGGTGAGAGATAGAGATGGATAGGCATGGCATACAGAGAAAGTGGGTATTTATTTACTGGGTTATGGAAGGAAAGGAGGAAGGGTAGAGGGAGGGAGAAGGGGGATGAGCAGAGAGAGGCAGAAAGAGAGAGAGGGGGAGAAAGAGAAATGGTTGGGGGGAGAGGAGAGGAGAAGCTACCTCTTCGGGAGAGAGATGGAAAGGAAAGGAACCCAGGCTGGAAGTAGAAGAAAGATCAGTTTGCCTCAGTGAACGTATGTGTGTATGTGTGTGTGTGTGTGTGTGTGAGAGAGAGAGAGAGAGAGAGACAGAGACAGAGAGAGAGAGAGAGAGAGAGAGAGAGAGAGAGAGAGAGAGAGGCTTGTCTCTTAAAGGGACAGGACAGACCATTACACAAATGCTAGTGACTGTGGCAGAAATACAAGAATAGTGGGGTAAAACTACTAATTTAGAAAGAGCCAAACAATGCATCAGAACAGATTTGGGGATATGGGATAAGCTCAGGAAGATAAATTCCATTTCTACTTCTTAACAATGAAAAATCCCTGGAGAAAAGTAAGAAAACAATGTATGTTTAATAACTTCAAAAAACATAAAGAACCTAGAATTCAGTTTAACCAAGTAGTGGAAGACCGTCATATGAGAGTCATAAAATGTATACATGAGACATTAAGGGAGATCTAAATAACACACAATCATATTCTTGCTTCAGAAGGTATAATGTCATGATGATTCTCTTAACTTTATTAGTGTACTAGGTGTGTGATAACTTCCTTATGAATTGTTGCTCACATAGACCCCAGGGTACTCCTAGAACAACACAAATAATTGTTCTTGCTTTTGGCTGCCCACTGGAAGCAGGTGATAATCCTCCACTTCTGAAGACATGCTGCAGTTGCAGGGCAGAGGACAATTAAGCAGGAACTAAGCTGGAAGTTTCCTCTGCTGGAAGGCTTTGCTCGTCAGGTTGCTGGAGGAGAAGGCCACCCACAGCCTTATCCTGTGTGTCCTGTGTATGTACAGCTGTGGCCCCCATATGTCCTGTGTATATACAGCTGTGGCCCCCATATGTCCTGTGTATATACAGCTGTGGCCCCCATATGTCCTGTGTATGTACAGCAGTGACCCCCCATATGTTCACTATGGTAGCAGCAGTAGTAGAGAAGTTGTGAGGTGGCTAGTGGCTTTCTGATTGAATTTGAATCTTTAAAAGCATAGTGTTCTTTGCAAAGCTCATGGCATGGAAGGTCACAGGTCCTAGGGGAGAACCCACTACTGGTATTTCACTCAATACAATTGTCAAACTGCCTCATTAATATTGATATTTATAACCATAGATTAGTGTTACTCTCAGCGTTCATCTGATAAACTTCCTTTTGAAATGTTTAATGGCAAAATCAGAGAGGCATAAGGGCATCAAAGCAATGAGAATAAGTGTTGAATGCTCAATTTATATTACCTTCTCCAAGGTTTGGGGAACATCTTGGAAGAAGGTGTACAAAGAATGTAAGAGCCAGAGGGTAGGGAAAGAGCTCTGTGAAGTGCTGTCTTCTAGACATCACATGGTTGTTACAGTCAGGAGCTTGCAGGAGCTGCAATTACCTTCCATGACCTGTCAACAATGAGTCATGGAAGACAGAGTGGCTTCTGAGGCCCCCGAGGCAGTGAGTGGTTGGCTGGAAGGATGAGTTCTATTCCCTGATCAAGCAAATGCTCTGCAGCCTATACTCACACCAGCAGTCCTAGTTAGGTAGAGCGGGAAACAACCAAAGAAGCAAAGACATGAAAGCAGGAGGGAGCTGGGGTGAAGGGGGTTGGCAGGAGTGGAAGGATGAAGAAAAGATGGTAGTGAATATGACCAGAGTACTTCGCCTGCGTATATAAAATTATGAGCTTATAAATGAAAAATAAGGCTAAAGAGATATACGGTGCTTGGGAATCAGAGCTTCCCAGTGCAAGTGAAATATGTTTTCATTCTATGCCTCCTGGCCTACAATGTTTCTAGTTTCTACATTCAGGATAAGCTGAATTTACTGTTTTTTAATTGATTTTATGTGCAGTTTTCTCGTTGTCTTTTCAGCTTCAGGTTTAAACTTAGTCCCAAGTGCAGTTGCTAATCAGCTGGCTGAATGACTTCCTTTTGATTAGCTTTTATATAAAATATGACTTGATTGTCGAGATATTTGGAGCATATTTTCCCAGGACATTTGAACTACGTTAGGGGGAATGATTAAATCTCTGCTGCTGCAAATATGCAATTCAGAAGGATTCAAAGGTCTTCAAAACAAACCGGGAATGTTGGCTGCAGTTCTCAGCAGCCAATGGTCCCGTGAACAGAGAGGCCATGGCAGGCACGGCGGCTTCCTGGCCAAGTTTAGCATGCTGATCACTGTTAATAGGGAAAGTGCTCCAGCACACTTTTCAGCTCTTCAGAACATTCCTGGTTCTATTCATCATGGGTTGGACTGGGTGGGAAGTAACCACAGAAGAGCTGTTTTCTTGACAGCTGATGTCTGGGAGTGTCCTGACTGGTTCTATGTCAAATTGACACAGGTTGGAGTCATCAGGGAGGAGGGTCCCTCGGTTGAGAAAATGCTTCATAAGATCTGGCTGTGGCAAGCTTGTAGGACACCTTTAAAATTAATGATTGATGGGATAGGGCACAGCCCATTGTGAATGATGCCAGCCCCCAGCTGGTGATCGTGGGATCTATAAGAAAGCAGGCTGAACAATCTATGGGGAGCAAGCCAGTAAGCAACACTCCTCCATGACCTCCTCCAAGGTTTCTGCCCTGCTTAAGTTCCTGTCCTGACTTCCTGGGTAATGAACAGTTATGTGGAAGTGCAAGTCAAATAAACCTTTCCTCCCCAAGTTGCTTTGGTCCTGGTGTTTCATCACAGCAATAGTAACATTAACTAAGATATAGATGCTTGGCTATATTGTTATTATTATGTATGTAAGTCTGTATGATATGTGTGAATATGGCATGTGTGAAAGCACAGGACCACTTTTGGGAGTTGGTTTACTTCTTCCATTTATGAATTTTTAATTTTAATTAGAACTCAAAACATCATGTCTTTTGGTGTATGTCCAGTGGTTGGTTTAATTATTGTAATTATTATTATTATGCATAAACCACACCAAAACTAAGATACTCACTCTTCTTTTTATGTTATCAGAGAATTTAAATGTTTGGAAAGTAATATGATTACTGAATATTTCCAGTTTTTATCATTCCCCTGTCCCTTACAAAGATTTCTTTGATCCACACAAATTCAGGCATATCTTTATTTCATTTCCCTCCCTCTTTCTCTTCTTGCTCTCCTTCCACCTCCACCTTTTCTGTCCCACCTTTCACTTTCTACCCTCTATTTCTGTCTTTTTCTCTTGTGTCTTTCCATTAATTGCCTGGACTTTACAGAGTCACCAAAATCTTGCAGTTGTTTCTTAGAGCTAACAGCCGTCTTTGTTTCTCTACTCCGGCTTCGTCTGTTTACATGCTGGCTAAGTCACAGATAATAATAATAATCACAACTGCCACGAACAGGACTGGTAAACACCATGCAGCCATGGAAACACTGGTGCTGGGGAGTCTTGGAGGAGTCCTTATCAAGGTTGGGGACAGGACAGTGTGTGAGAAGCCAGTGGAGGGCTTAGTAAGAGACCATTTACTCAGCTTTACAGTTCCTGTGCCCAAATAATGATGCAAAATCTTAAACGTTTCTGCTGATGGAGAAACTTAAAGAAGAAAAGTGAGATCTTTATTAATAATTTTGTGTAGAACCTCCTATTCTTTTATGGTCACATATAGTTTTACTTACAGGCTTGGAATCATATTGGACATGTTTGCTTTTTATACGTTTTAATGTCTATGGCACTACCAGTTGCTTCTACATTCCAAATTCTTCCAAAGTGGATTTTCATGATGACTTTGTGATTTCATTGTGTCTGATGAATTCACTGAAGTTGTTTACCCAACTGAATGCTATTTTAGGTGTAGTTGAGCCTTCCATCACTTTAATGGAGAATTACAAGAGAGTGAGCAAACATAAATGCTATGGTTGCCGTCTACTAAGAACAAATTGATGCACAGTGAGACCCCAGAAGCAGCAGGAGGAAGGGTGCATCAGAGCAAAACATCTTTTATCTTTAGTCACTGAAACCTCCTGAAGTTCAGTGTGTTAATCTCAATATTTAGGTACATCTGAAGTAGTCAAATGTTTTACCTATTGGCGAACAACCAATGAGTTTCAGAGAATCATGCTAAAGGAGCTGGAGAATTGAACATAGACATAGGCAGGAGATAGGACTGAAACTTGCGCTAGGTGTTGGCTACATTTATTTGTACATAAGAGAAAGAGAAATAATTGACAGAAATTCATCGCATATTTCATATGGGGAAAGTAAAGAAGTGACTGAGTCTAGTAAATAATGTCGGTTGTTTCTGGCCTTCCTGCTTCAGCCTTGGGTACAAACCATACATTCTCTACGGGATTTCCTGCACATTGGCCAAATACTTACCAGCCTTTGTAAATTCTCCTCAGGTCACTCAGTCTGTGTGCTGTTTATATGTCACTGGGGCACTGTTTATCGTTCTGGTTGGTAGCGTGAACCTGGGACTGAAAATGAAGGCCCCAAAATGAGGCAGATTAAAGTCTAATGCAATAACCAGAGCATCAGACAATTTAGACTCCGAGGGTTAAGAAAAATCACAAAAGTAAGGTTTCAATAACAATGACAAGCCTCACATGGCACAACCATGGTTTTTCCAAAGAGGCACACGAATAACAGCTGAAATGAACTCCCTCCTGTCTGCTACACCCGGGAGGAACATAAACACATCCCTAAAACAGCTCTGTATTTTGAAGAACCTGAGGTCACAAGACCCTGGTCTTGTTTTCTTGGAGTTTTCTCAAGCACGCAGAATTCTCCTCACAGGACTCTGTTCCTGGACTGTGTTCCGACAGGGCACTAATTATATAGTGCTTGGTACTGGAATGGACTCTTGAGACAAATACTTAGATCGTGGAAGTGAGTTGCTCTCATATTTAAGGAGTCAGTAAACCCTCCATGGAGTGAGGTTAAGTATGAGTAATGCATGGAAGAGTGGGGCTACCTGGCTTGCCTTTCATGCGGGCACAAACCCTATTAAAATGGGTTCGACCCTTGTTATGATTTGTTGTCTTCCTCAAACATCACCTCTTAATGTCCATATCATATTGGAGGCTAAGATTTTAACTTTTTCCCTGGTGTTTAGGGGAGGATTCCATTGTAAGAGCAATATATTTTCAAATTCTTTCTTTAAGTTGATTTTCATCTAACTGAATAAAGATAGAAACCTGAAAATTCTTTCTAGTCAGAGGACTGAATAAAGATGTCGTAGTTTCATCTCTGTGGCTGTGATAAAATATCCAGACACAAAGCAACTTAGAGGAAAAGGATTTATTTAGCTTGCGATTTCAGGTTATAGTGTGTCACTGCAGGGGAGTCACAGAAGTTGACTTGAGATGTTACATCACATCCACCATCATGTTCACTTGTTTGTCTGCTTGTACTCAATTTCTCTACTCCTGTATAGTTCAGGACCCTTGACTAGGGAATGGTGCTGCCCACAGTGGATGCCAGGTCTTCCCACATCAATGAACTCAAGACAATCCCATATAGAACTGCCTACTTGTCAACCTGATCTAGACAATCCCTCATGGAGACTCTCTTCCCAGGTGATCCTAGGCTGTGTCAAGCTGACAATTAAAACAAACCATCACAAGTGCCTATCATTAAATCACACATTAATTCTCATCACCTCATTGAGATCAACTGATTCTTATTTCTTAACAAAAGTCTCATTAACCTCTCAAATACATGTGAAAAATTTGTTATACTACACAATTTTAGCTTCCAATATTTAATTTTTACTATGAATGTAAACAAACACCATAGTATCAAATATTAAATCATTTAAATATAATTTTTCTTAAATGACTGTTTAACTTTTATGCTTAAGAAAAGACATTTTAGTTCTTAATTGTCATAGAATGATCTTGTAGTTATACTAAAAGACTTGAATAGTACTTGTGAACAAAACTTCCTGGAAAGACCCATGATACATGGAAACTTCAGTGATCAGAACTTCACTGGTATGGATGGAATGCTGTAAGTTCATAGCTGAATAATCTCAGGCTGTCTTTAGCCTCCTTCCTAGTCATTTACTACCCTCCTCTATATGGGACCTAACATCCCTGCAGCCACTGGTAAATCCTTTGAAATGTGCACAAAGATCTGTATTTCTTGACAGTCATAAGGATGCACCTGATGTTTATACCTAAGATTTGTTGACTTTTCTATGACTCGCTTACCTGATATTTCCACTAATGTGTTTGAAAAGTGTCTTGATTTATGATTTCCTTTGGTTTGTTACTATAGAAGTTCATGGAAGTGTTGCTACATCGGAATATGGAATTTAGGGTAAACTGAATCTGTGCTCCTGGATCATGGTCACTCACATTTATCCCCCCAAAACCAATCCTTACCCCTTGGGTTGAGAGTTGTGTTTTTGTGTTGACACACTCAGTTGGTGAAGCCTTCCATGAAAATATTTGGTCTTCAAAGAAAAACAGTGAATTCCCAAAATATTTAGTGATACCTCTTAAAGGCCGGCTGGATAGGTGTCCATGCTTTAATATTTCGGCTGCTTTCAGCTGAGTTTCTACTGCAATAGTGTGATGTAAAGCCACATTCTAGGAAGGAAATGTCTGAGTTTAAGAATCTTGTTTTGATGACTCTTGTGTGTCCATCTCCAGTCAAAGCGTTTTGGCCTTAAGTTCTTCACCTCTTGAAAAAACGCAACTTATGTCAAGAGTGAAGCTTTACTATGGTATAAAAATGTTTGTTCTACGAAAACGAAAACTCAGTTGGTTGCTGCTCTTTTATTTGTTGTCTAGAAATCTTTATTAGATGACCGAATCCTTCTGAAATATTGCCATCATTGTTCAAAGGCATCAAAAGAAATTTCATCTGAATTTGCCTATCATTGCTTTAAAAACTTTCCTTAAAGTTTGCTGAAGGAATTTTTGTTTTCTGTAAAATTATATGACTTACTACGTTTTCCCACTCCTTGTGTTTGACATCTCACGTCTGTGGCACCATGCTCCTAAAAACCAGTGTTTTTGTTTTTGTTTTTTTCAGCCTTTGTGATGTGTAAAACCATCAGACCCATTTCCAAACTGTCCCTGGGAGAATCACTGGGCAGCATTAAAACTGATGAAGCATTTTCAAAGTATTAAGAAAGATTGAGGTTTTTAAAAAATAAATGATTCCAGTTGATGGCACATTTAAATATGAAAATTGAAAAGATTTCAGAGGTTTCTATAATCTTGTAATTTACTGATCACTGACTGTAGAACCAAGGATTCGCAGCGCAAGACTATGCTGCCATCGTCAAAGGCAGTCCCTTTATAGCCCCAGGATTTGACTTTCAGAAGGTCTGCTCATGGTGTGAATACAAGCCTGCCTGGAGTGCACAAGTGCCGAGCAGAGGGGTAAGCTAGCCAGCAGGCAGGCCTTCTTAGCTAAACTCTTTTTCTGCAGGCACATGACTTATTTCATTGGTTTGGGTTATTATTCATTCTACAGAGTCAGATCAACAAATGGGTTTATCTGGAGTCTTTCAGGTACTAACTTTGCTCTCTTTCCTTTTATTGAGCTTCAAAATTTTAACCTCCCCCACATTTCACCATAGTTGTTTTTCCTGCACCTGAGTAACTGTCTCTTTTACTAGGGTAACAGTCCAGAACAGGAACCTGCATTTCAAGCTGTTCTCATTCTCTCTCTCTTTCTTTTTCTCTCTTTAACCTCCTTCATGTCATTTCCCTCCTCCTTTCCAGCCCTCAGGACCTTCCATTCACATAAATGACTGCTGACCTCTATTTTGCTCAAGAACTGTTTATCTGCTTGTGGAGTGCTAAACTCTGAGCTCAAAGGCCGTCAGCATTTCAACCAGAGCAACTGCGAATAGCTGCAAGAGATTCTCAAAATTGGGCGTGACATCCTCTCATAGACACATGGGGGGGGCATTCGATCTTCATCTGAGACATTGCCGCTACACCTCCCTTCATCTGAGGCACAGCTACTGTGCTCTCTGGAAGCTGTCTGTCATTCAGCCTTGAGAGCTGCTGGAGCCCACAGCCTATGGAGGTGTAGTTGAAGGGAGACTCCATCAGTGCAGCTTTGGGGGTCATCACCCATGCTAGAGTGGACCGCTGCCACGCTCCTGTTAGTAACCACTCACCTAAGCTCCTGTAAAGACGCCCAGTACTCACTGGCTTGCTCTGCTAGCTAGCTTGAGTGGAAGTGATCTCTGGTCTGTTGCTGGTGTCGTTTGTAAAGTGGAGAGAGTTTGTTTACTTTTCCCAAGGAAGAGTTCACACAAAGCAAGTGCTCTCCAGTTTGGATGGGTCACCCTGCCGTCCAATCTGTCAACCTAACCAAAGCCCAAAAAAGTATATGGATCCTAAATCACCAACTGCAGTTCTGATTTCTTCAGCATCAGCATGTGTTCAGTAAGTGAGAGAGGGTGTTTACTAGGTACTGCACTACAGAAATCCCACACCAGACACTGATAGGAAGCAGTGTTATTCTTGTTACTCAGAACAAAATGAAGTTACAGGTTAAGAGAATAGCTCCCCACAGGCCACAGAGCAGTCAATGGATGGACCGAAGGTTGAATTCTACTTTTCTGTTTTACCTAATGTCAGATTTTCCACTTTATCATCTATTTACAACATGGGAAACATCAAAAGTTCTCGTCTCCGCACCTCCACTTTTTCCCTCTACTCTTGTTTCCCCTCTGCTGCTGAAGCAATCTTCTCAAGTATACATATGATTGCACAATTCCTATTCTTAAAACTCCCCAGCGTCTCTGTCTTCTCAGTGTTCTAAGATAAAACCCAGATGCCTTGGCTTAGCACAGAAGATAACTCACTCAGTGACCTCAGTAGATGACCTTGGTCTGCATCACCTGTCACTGCACCACCAACAGCACATTCATTCCAGCTACAGCTCCTCAGGTTCCCATCCTAGCCGGGCCACCTCCTTGGTTCTTTTTGCCAGGTCAGATTCTTCATTGCTTGGTTGTGTCACTCTCCCTGAGAAATCTTTCCTGACCATGTCTTTTGGTTATATACTTTTCTCCCAATACCTTGTGCATGCTTCTATTTTTAGAAGAAAGAAAGAAGGAAGGAAGGTAAGGAGGGAGGGAGGGAGAGAGGAAGGGAGGGAGGGAGGGAGGGAGAGAGGGAGGAAGGGAGGGAAGAAGAAAGGCAGGCAGGCAGGCATTTTGCATTTTTCCAAAGCAGATCCTTCAGAATGTCTTCAAGCAAGGTTCCAG
Organism: Ondatra zibethicus; assembly: GCA_004026605.1. Classification (NCBI taxonomy): domain Eukaryota; kingdom Metazoa; phylum Chordata; class Mammalia; order Rodentia; family Cricetidae; genus Ondatra; species Ondatra zibethicus. Next base: position 47,226 of record PVIU01002460.1, on the reverse strand, counting down.
TAGTTTGTCTGATGTGCTGGTGGCACTGATTGACAGAGTGGTTGTGGTGATGGAGAGAGGAGAGCTAATCAGGAAAAGCTGAGCCTTCAACCATGGTGCCAGTGTCTCTTAGACTCTGCAAGACAGCGTGGAATAAATGACACAAAGCACACACCTACTACCCCAGGGACTGACAGTCATTGGTTGAGAGTGTTTAGAAGGAACGATTCTCAGGTTTGGGGATATGACACTTTTGGGGTGGGTCAGACTGTATGGCTCTTAGAAAAGCAGTTCCTTGGAGAAGCATCACTGTGGCCAGTGAGGAGCAGCTGGTGTCATCTGGAGCATTCTGGGAAAGTAATGGACCACATATTTACTGGTCAGCTGTAGCACCCTGCAGGACAACTGTGTTAACCATCTACCTCCCCAGCTATAATAAGAGTAAATACCAAATGTTTGCCTCCTTTTACCTCCCCAGCTCATTGGGTGGTGGCACCATAGGAAAGAAAACTTTCTAAAAGATGATTGGCTAAATGAGCAACCAACATGAGGTCTTTCAGAAGGATGAGTTGATTCAGAAATTCCAGAGTCAGAGATAAGAGATTGAGCCTTTCTGTGGCAGTCAGGTTGAGGTCACTGTTGACTTCGAACAGTGTTTTAGTGTTTTTTATTAGTTTAGTGATAGGATTTCCTGTGCAGTCTTGGAGAATCAATGGAAGTACATTCTGAATAGCAATGTCGTCCATAACATCTGTTAGCCATGGCCAAGTGTCAGACACAGTGAAGATACTTACCAGAAACTCCAAAATTCCTTGTTCAATGAGGTGAGTTCTTGTTTTTTTGTTGGTACTGTGTGGCGTCTGACATGCCTGAGATTCTAAACAGTTTCATTTGCTGTTTTATGAATGCCAAAGGTCCTCTTTATTTCAGGAGGAATATATACAAGAGACATAACATGGAAATTTTGCTTTGACAGTAGTAATACATTATGGCTGCTTTACATTTCACAAACATTTCATGGTTACAGCCACCCTTTGTTGCACCAGTTCTGTGTGATGAAGTGGCAGAGACTATGTCTTTCTTTACACATGAGGGAGGCAAACACAGGGACTATGCAGCCTCCTTAAGGCTATGTTGACAGTAACTAGCAGCTGTTGTACCACATGTTCAGAGTGTGTCCCAGCCTCCTCTCTGTTGCCATGATAAAACACCCTGACAAATCTGCCTAGCATGGTAAGGTATAGTGCATGTGATTGTGTTCTTGCTGACTCTCTTAGAATACTGATGTAAAATCAAATACAAGCGGCCTATACGTTATGGTCTTTCCATGGCTTTATTTCAGATCTGTATTTTGATATATTGTTAATCTTAAGGATGGGAGGAGAAATACTACTGACCCAAGTTATCATGATCAAATTAATTAAAGCAAGCTTTTTTATTTGTATACACTGGCTGCCTCCCCCTAAGGTGAGGTTTGAGAGGTCAGCATTGGTTGTGAGAAAAACAGGGCTTTCATAGCTGATGGGTAGGGGGTTTCCAAATGGGGGATTTGGTGGTTGCCAGAGCAGAAGAGAAGTATAGCAAATCAATTCCTCCTGAAACAAAGACAGTTGCAGGGTGGGCCAAACAAGGCAGCCACTACAACCCTTTCTGTAAACAAAGGTAGAGGAGGCAGATGGTTTTAACAGCTGTTTAAAAATACATGTCGCTCATTCCTGGGACAGGCAGCACAGAACTGTTTGTAGTTAAGGTTGCAGGTGGGGCGTAGCCCACTCCTTGAGAAACAGAGGTTTACTTACCAACAGAAATGAACCTAGTTTGTCTTTACTATAAGATGGCTTTTAAGCCTAAGATGGATGCAGGCTGGTTCTTAAATGTGACATCAACAGTGATGTTTGTGTTGTACACATTGGTTGTGCCCTCACTTGCAGATTCTTCAATGTGTCATGAACGTGACTTCATTCTGTTTAAATAGAGATATCTGTGTTGTGCACATTGGTTATATCCTCAATTGGCCTGTGTTGAGGTTTGTACTTGACTTTGAATTATACATACTGGTTAAACCTGACAGTTTTCTGAAAGAAAGATAAAAACTTACAGTAAAACAAACAGATATCTTACAAAAGCAGTTTTAAGGCAGAGGGGTTTATCCACTTTACAATGGCAGATTAGATTACCTTACCACAAGAAGCTGAGTCAAGGGTCACACCTACAGTCATGGGCACAGAGAGAATGAGTGCAAGCATGAGTAAGTGTGCTCAGCTCCTTCTCCTCATGTGTGCAGGATTCTCTGTGAAGGGGTCCAGCCCAGAGTGCGTGAGCATTCCCATTTGAATTAATACAGTCCGTGTAATCCCCAATAGACAAGCTCACAGGCCAACCCAATCTAGGCAGCCTCTCCTTTAGACCATCTTCCCAAATGACTCTTGATTGTGTCAAGCTGACAATTAAAACTAAGTAGTACAGAGATTATATTTTATTATTGATAGCTTAAACTAAGGGTCTGTATGAACCAATTGACATTAACTCATGAGTATATTTATGTATTACTAGTAAATGGTTGTGTTTAATATCTGCTTGGCATTGGTGACATTCCCTAACCATTTGAAAGTACCAGTGCAGCTCATATTCTGAAGCCCCGGGTGTGCAGTGCATAGCACAGGGCCAGATGTGCTTATGCTCAGGAGAAAGTCGGTGTCCCCTCTCTCCAGCCAGGCTTTCACAATCACTTCCTTTTGGGTTCTCTTCTCACTCATACGTTAGCCACACTGGGCAGTTTTCTAAACACAGGGTACAATTTAATTATTGCTTTTTCCGAGGCTGGGATAACCTCCTTCCTCACCTTGACCTAGTGAATGGTGCAAGAACAAATTCAACATCTGACCTTGGCAGAAGAGGTTTCTGTCTCTGGTAAATTCGCACAACACCCAAGGGAGTGTGCCAGGCTCCGAGCATGCTGTCTTACATCTGTTTGTGTTTACTCTCCCTAGTGTCGCACAGTCGCTAGAGGCCCAAAGCATGCCTCGCTCATTGTTATGTCGGCGCTCAGTCCTGAGCTCAGTGGTCGCAGTGCTCCAGCCATGTCCGTCAAAGTAACCAAGGGTGATGAGCCCCAAACTGCACCCATCACAGACCATCTAGGTTTTCTTCCTCAGCTATCTCTTATTTAATCTTGTTTTTGGACAAGTTGTTTCTGCCTCACATTTCTCAAGCCGTCAGTCTTGAGACCCTATCTGTACAAGTAAGTGCTATTTAATTTATTATTCAGTGTTTTCTTTCTTGTTTGATGACAAACATCTGGAACCTAATTAATTAAAAAAATATGGCTGCGCTTAAAATGTACAGATTATGAACTCTGGGAGCTGATGTGCGTTAGGCTAAATTCTGGAGGATCGCTGGCAGGACAGATGAAAGCTTACAGTTAGTATTCCTCAGGAAACTGTGAAGTGGGCTCGGCTTTCTGACAGCCAGCAAGAGTCACATACCAAAGTCCATGCTAACCTTCGGGCTCTCCCCACTCCTAGTAACATGAACCTGTTGTGAATACCAAACCCTCACACTAGCCTTCTGGCTGGTCTCACGGATTTCCTTTCCCTACCCTGCAGCTACTCAGTTCTCTTTATACAGCAAGCCCCTCTTCGTTCTCTCCTGCTCCTCTCCCCTCTCTTCTTTCTGCTGCAGAGAGATAGTCCTGGCTTTGGCTAGTTTGTTCTCCTCTCTGTCCCTCTCACCCAGAGGCTGCTCTGGACTCAGGTGTGCAAGCCCGATCACCTGAGTTGAAGCCCCAGAACCCATGTTAGAAGCTCGATGGAGCTGCGTGTCTGCCATTTCAGCGCTCCTGAAAGTGTGCGTGCCTGTGTCTGCAGTAAGTGTGGCAGAAACGAGATGCACCTTGCCTTGGGAAGGTACAAAGCTGTAGCAATTCCTGAAAGTTGTCCTCTAATTGCATGTATACTGTGGCATGTACATACCCACACTCAAACACATCACACATATGTACGGAATGCTCTTCTCTTGGGAATAAGCTCCATTGCTTTTGGGAATTTCCTCAGCATCATGTCTGGGTTTTATTAGATGTTGTCTTAGGGTTTCTATTGCTGTGAAGACACCATGACCACAGCAGATCTTATAAAATAAAGGTTTTTTCTAAAGGTTCTTTTTAAAAAGTTTATTTATGTCACATGTACTGGTGTTTAGCCTGCATGAGTCTATGCACCACATGCCTGAGTTCACAGAGTTGTTAGCCTCCATGTTGTAGTGGAAATCAAACCTGGGTCCTCTGGAAGAGCAGTTAGTGCTCACAAACACTGACCCATCTCTCCAGTCCCCAAAGAAAGAATTTAACTGGGTCCTGCTTACAGCTCAGGGGTTTAGTCCATTGTTATCATGGCAGGGAGCGTGGCAGCACATAGGCAGACACGGTGCTGGAGAACTGGCTGAATGTTCTACATCCAGAGCTGCAGGCAGAAAGAAGAGGAAGACTCTGGACCCGGCCCCAGAGACATATTTCCTCCAAAGCCACACCTCCTAATCCTTTCAAATAGTGTCACTCCCTGCTGACGAAGTATTCAAATCTATGAGCCCATGGGAACCATTCTCATGCAAACCACCACACATGCTTATCACAATAATTCAGAATTATTTTTCCACATGTGTAGAGATATAATGGAATATTTTCTCCTCTGACTTAAGTAGTAAATATTCTAAAATTAGGTTCATTTATTTGTTTTTATTTACTATGCTTTTTCTGTTTTATGGTTCAAATTTGTAGATGTGCTTTATGCCGCATCTTTATTCACACTGTTACAGCTTAGAATGGTCCCAAATATCTCAACAAGTGATCTTGGAATTAACTCACAAAGTGATTTTGCAAAATAAAAGCAGCAGATACAGAGGCGGTCACAGACAAAGTGACCTGCTAGTCTAACAATACCCTTGTGAACCAGGGCATCAAGATTTTTCAAGTTCAAACAAGCAAAAGAATAGACTAAGAAATCAGTTATAAACCGTGCTGAGAGGTTATAAAAGGGGCACCTAAGAACTCAAAAATTTGCACACACAAGAGCTGCTGTCAGTCTTGATGGGAGGTAGAAGGAAGGAGGCATTTGGAGACCCAGCGGCCAAGTTCACAGCAAACACTGGAACTCGTAGTCTATCTTATGTGGATATAGAGTGAAGCACAGATAGAGTGAAGGACAGCACTTGCTGTCCCTGCTGCCTGGCTGCCATGATGTGAACTGCTCCAGAATCTTTTGCTTTGGTTGTTTGAGAACCTGGCAGGCTGCTGTCTAAAATGTCAGAGTTCTGAATGATCTACACTTTTGTCAATACTTGATATTATGTAGCCTTTTGAGTCTCACCACTGCATGGGTGCTTCCATGAAGGTGAAACCTAGGGCAGAAGCTGGATTGGAAGTTTTCCTTATGCAGTGTAAGGAGAACTGTGGTGTGAGGGTCAGTTAGGCCAAGGTCTGCCCAAGGTTGTTACTTGACCTTCCACATTGCAGACAATCAACTCTTCTGTGTGTACTATACAGTAGACAAATGTAAAGTTCTCTGAGGTCCCTTTTGTAAGGGTCTAATCCCATTCACTAGGGCTTCATACTTGTGACCTAAGTACTGCCAATGTCTTTGTTTTTCAAGACTATCATATCAAGTTGTGTCTCTTGCATTTCCTATTTCGTTGTTTCTGATTAAATTTTATCTCTTCATTATTTATCTTCACCTTCATGATTTCTTCTTTGTGTCTTTCTGAGCAATTTTCTTATTTGTAGAATTTGGCTTTCCAATATTATAGTTTTCACTTTTTTGAGTTTTATTTGGTTCTTTTTCATGTTTACTTATTCATTTTTATAGTCTCTTATTATTCATCCCTTTGTATTTTACATTTTTAAATGTTTTACTATTTTGTGCCTGGTTAGTCCAGGTACCTCTACTATTGATCTGGAAATATACCATTGGTTTTCCTGGGGCTGGACTTTATGTCTATGTCACATGAACCAATTCCTTATAGGAGAAAACTAAATAAATATCCAAGCTCACTCTGCATGGTATGCCTATCAATGTCTCTGTCTCTTGTCCACCGTGTGGCTCTCTGCCCGGGACCAGACACCTTGGGAGACCTGCGACATGGTCTTGTGGCATGCCTATCTTTCTGTCTCTCCTTGTGGGACTGGCTGCCTCATTGAGGTCCCTTACCCACCAAGCGACTCCCTGCCTGGGACTCACTGCCCCTTGTGGCCTGCTGCAGGCACTCGGGGACCTGCAGCATTTTACTTAAACCATGTGCCTGAACTCCCGCCTTTTTATTATAAAAAAGAGATGGGAATGTAATGGTCTGTCCTGTCCCGTTAAGAGACAAACCACGCTTACTCCCTCCCCTGTCTGCTGAGGCAAGCTAATCTTCAGCTTCCAGCCTGAGTTTCTTTCCTTTTCATCTCTCTCTCTCAAAGAGGCAGCTCTGTCTCGCCCTTCTCCCCACTTTGCCCTGTCCCCTCCTCTGTCTGTCTGACTGTCTGTCTGTCTCTCTCTCTGCTTTTCCCTTTTTCCCCCCTTCCCTTCCATAACCCACTAAATAAATATCCAACTTCACTCTGCATGGTGTGCCTATCCATGTCTCTGTCTCTCGCCTGCCACATGGCTCCCTGCCTGGGACCAGCTGCCTTCGGAGACCTGTGGCATGGTCTCGTGGCATGTCTATCTGTCTCTCCTCATGGAACTGACTACCCCATCGAGGTCTCTCACCCACCACATGGCTCCCTGCCTGGGACTCATGGCCCACTGCAGCCATTCAGGGAACTGCGCCATCCTTGCCTGAGACTGGCTGGTCTTGGGACCTGCTGCCCACTGCCTGCTGCCACTTCAGGGACCTGTGGTGTGGTCTCATGGCCTGCTTCCCTCTGCAACCACTTGGGAATCCATAGCATTTTACTTAATCCATTACATTAGTGCCTTGACTCTGCCAGGCTCTCCACATTCCCTCCTGCCTGTGGGTGGGCTGGCTGAGGATGTATGGAACTCTGGGCTCGAGAACCAGGCCTCTTTACAACAGCTCTCCATTCCGTTTGCCTGAGCACGATTTCTACACACACCACCGGCTTCAATTGGTGCATTTCTCCATTCTGGTCAGCTTAACCATTTCTCCAAATCCAAGGAATTGACTGTTGAGCTCCTGAAAATCTTCTGGTGTTCCTAGAAAAGGGGGGACAGCCCCCAACCATGGCCTTAATGGATACAGTTGAGCCCTTCACTGACATTCATCTCTGGATTGCTTCCCTTAGCTGAAATCATGTTTGGATGACCCAGCACTGCACACACTGTGTGGTGCATTCGACTGGGGGTTCAGGGTCTCTTGGATTTTTCTTTCTCCATGTTTCTTTTCTTTTCCTCTGGCCTCTCTGGCTTCCAATTCACCCTGACCAGATCCAATCAGGTTTTAACACTGTAGGCAGAGGCTGCTCTCTTACAAGCCCTGCAGTGTTTACCACTGATTTACACCCTGCCTATAGAGGGGAGACGTCTTCCTATAGGCCTTGTGGTGTCGCGGTTTCTGTGGGCTTTTGCGGTTTCAGCTACGGGTAGCAAACCGTCCATGTCTGTCAATCCAGCCTCCCCCTGGGATGGATGCCTTTTAGAGGCCCTAAAACCCCAGGCCTTAATGCCCTATTTCTTCAATTCCTACCCTCACTCCACCGGTGTCCTGCCGGATCCACTTTTATGGCAGCTTTCTAACTACTGTCAGCACACAAGCAAATGGAAGGAGTTCCTTCAAAATGTCCCTGTTACCACTACTGCTGCCAACAAGATTGGTCAGATCCACGAGGCAGCTGTTTTCAATTCTAGCCTTTTGCTCCTCACCATGGCTTGTGGCATGGTGGCTCAATGACAGGGCAGATTTTGCCTCTGGGTCTCTCTTATTATTAAACTTAAAATCCCTGTGGCTAAAAAATTGTGGCTTTTCCATACAAGATGCGACCACTGCCATTTTGACTGAGGTCAGGCGACCTTACCACCATCTTAACTCAGGTCAGGTTACTTCACCACCATCTTAACTGAGAGCCAGGTCAGGTGACCAAGTTCCACCATCTTTACTTAGGTATTTCCTGCCTGGTTCCCTGGTGTTAACTCTATTACATAAGTGACCTTACTGCCATTTTGACTGAGGTCAGGTGACTTTATCGCCTTCTTAACTGCTGACAGGTGTCTTTACTACCATCTTAACTGAGAGCCAGGTCAGGTGACCAAGTCCTGTCATCTTTACTCAAGTATACCCTGCTTGGTCCCTGGGTTTACTTATATTTTGGTCTCTAAATTCCTCTTGCTGACTCTGTTGCATGTGTGTTTTGCACAGTGGCATGCCTTTGGTAGGGCCCACCAAGAGCATCCACTTCACCCAATTCCTGTTCACTCTGTGTGTGTGTTTATACATGTAACTTAAATGAACCTATGTTTACTGTTAAATGCTATAATTATCTGTTCATTGCATCTCATTTCAGACTACAAAACAATAAGTCTTGTGTTTTAAACTACTATGTACTTATAAGTCTCTTACAAAAATACTTTATATTTAATCCAACCCTGACTTAAAATATATTAAGCTGTTCTCTCCTTTTGTCAGTTCTGCCATTAACCTTCTATTGCAAGCAGTTTTTTCTTCTTTCTGTCTTTTCATGAGTGTAAATCTTACCTATTAAGTTGAGAGCCAATGCTGTCAAGCTCGGACCCAGCTCTCTAGGCCTATTCTATACTGTTGCTATACCCAATAAACAGCCCTCAACTGCTCAGAGATCTGGGGAATATGGCATTTAAATGCTTAATTATTAAAAAACTTTCCATAACAAAAAGAGGCAGGTTGGCTCCTAGCAGCAGCACTCTATTTCCTCCAAAGAAGACAGAAGACAAATGGGCATAAAACAATGTCCATCTGCAATTCGCTTCAACTGCCAAGCGCTGACCACTGGGAAAAACTGCTTTTCATCTAAACTGAAGATCATCAGACAATGGACAGAATCACTGGAATCGACAGCCTAGCTGCTCAGGTCAAGGTAGGCTTGTCTTCCTACAGATTTCTTAGCCCACAGGATCTTCTAGAGCCTGGCAGGCCTGCACTAAAAAGAAAAAGGCAAATACAACCCTCAGCGACCATGGAGAACCCTGAAAGCGTAGCTCTGGGTGTCAACCAAGTAAGTTCTCTGTCTTTTTTTAATCAATAACTGAAGTAAAATTTTTTCCTTCTCAAAGATCTCTGATGCAGTTTGACAGCTGAGAGGTTTTGTCAGTTTAAAAGAACAACCTCACCAAACAAATTTCAGTAAAATACAAATACAAATACAAGACCTGCAAGTTATAAAAGTGTGAGGACAAATAAAAATTATCAAATTTCCCTCTCATTGTGCCTTCTATAGTCTTAAAAATACTTTTCATTGGGCAAAAATATCTGTCACAGTCATTCTGACATAAATATGCTACTGTTTATACAATGTATATGTCTAAAACTTCTGTTTTCACAAACCAAAAAAATTCTTGTGAGTTTCAAGGAGCCAAATTAAGGATCTACATTAAATGGGTCAGATATACCCCCCTCAATTCCCTGGCCCTAATTTTATTTTTCCTAAACTTAACTTTGTCCTCTGTTCTGCCAATAATTTAAACAGGTGTAAGAAACACCAGACAGTTCCATACCACAGACACAGGATAGGAACAAACAGACCAGCTATGCCAGGATGTGACCAGCACCCAGCTTTCTCAGGTTCCCCCCACCAAAACAAAGCCCACAAAAGCAGGAGGCAGTCTTGAGGATCTGCCACCCCAATTCCTTTAACTTGTTGTGCTTAACCTCCTGCCTTTTTATTATAAAAAAGAGATGGGAATGTAATGGTCTGCTCTGTCCCTTTAAGAGACAAGCCATGCCACTCCCTCTCCTGTCCACTGAGGCAAGCTGATATTCAGCTTCCAGCCTGAGTCCTTTCCTTTTCTGTCTCCCCCTTGAAGAGGCAGATTCTGTCTCTCCCTTCTCCCCACTTCTCCCCTTCTCCCTTCTGTTTCTCTCTCTCTGCCTCTCTCTACTCTTCTCTCCTTCTCCCCTTTCCCCTCCATAACCCACTAAATAATATTCAACCTCACTCTGCATGGTGTGCCCATCCATGTCTCTGTCTCTCGCCTGCTACATGGCTCCCTTTCTGGAACCAGTAACCTTGGGAGACCTGCAACGTGGTCTTGTGGCATGTCTCTCCTCATGGGACTGGCTGCCCCATGGAGGTCTCTTACCCACCACGTGGCTCCCTTACTGGAACTCGGTGCCCCTCATGGCCCACTGCAGCTGCTTGGGGGATTGCGTGGTCCCTGCCTGGGACTGGCTGCTCTCAGGACCCACTGCCCACTGCCTGTCACCACTTCAGGGACTTGCGGCGTGGTCTCATGGCCCGCTGCCTGCTGCAGCAACTTGGGGATCCACAGCAGTTTTACTTAAACCATAACAGTCATTGTAAAAGATGAATAAATCAGATAGTTTGTGTAACTGAAATGAACACTACAGAAGGGTTTGTTTCCAGCCCTGTTGTTGCCCAGAACTCATCTATGCCCAGGAGGCAGCTCATGGCATAAAAAGCTTTCTAATTCACCCTCATTCACTGGAGACTAAACACACTCGATGTTGCTCACAGATTTTAATTTTTCAGACAGAATCAATAAACTAATTGAAGCATTGCTTCTTATAAAGAGTGGTCAGTGAAGCTCAGTGCTGAGACAAATGAAAAACTTTTAAATTGAACTAATAGAAAGATATGGAAAATACCTGACTTCATTTGTGAATTAAATACACTATTAAATAGCCTGTGGGTTAAGGAAGAAATAATAAAGGTAATTGGAGTCAATTTTAACTAGATGAAAAACTAAAACATGTTTTCAAACTGGTAAAATGCAGTCAACACAGTCTATAGGAGGCTATTCATAGCATTGAGGGTATCAATTGAAAGTTAGCTTTAATGTCACAGATCTAAGGCTATACCACCATGGAAATTGAGATCAGCATCCTGAAGCTCCACAGTTGCAGTATCCATGTAACAATGCAAGGGGGCACCTCCTCCGCCTATTTTAAATCTTCATGCACTACAGGTCACATTGCTTACATCCAAATAATATATACTATTTTGGCAAGAAGTGGATTAGTAGTTTTAGAATCTTCTGCTTTTTTACTCATAGATAGATGTTCTATTCATCTGTGGGGCTTCTGCAACTTTTCAACTGTGTCTGTTTCTGGGGTAGACTTAATTACCAGGAAAAAGACCACCACATAGGCCCACAGACTCAGGGGACCTGTGTAAGCCATACTTGGGTTAGGACTGTTTCATCATTGGTTTCTGTAGCATTCCAGTTTGTCAGGGTAATTGAGATTATAGCTTGAGTCTTCAGGTATCAGTGTCAACGTGAGTCCCATGCCTGATAGTTCTTCAGATTAGAGTAAATAGCTACAGATTCTCTGGGGGAAAATCTACAGCCCCACAACTCGATATTTGCCATGGTGTGGAACGGTCTTTCTTCCTGAGATCTATCCTGTATTTCCATCAGTGGGTAGGAAAGGCAGTTTAGGTCTAGGTTTTCATTTCCATTATATCTGGGGTCCCACAGCCGTCAACATTGAGGCAAAATGCTAAGTCATCCCGGGCAATAGCATTTCTGGGTCCCATGACTATGCCTGCACCATCAGCATTCAGGCAAAATTGCCTAGTCACTCTAGGGTCTTATACCCTAGGTAATCTATGTGGAGTGTTGCCACGTAATCTGTGCTTGGCATGTCTATGTAAGCCCCTATGCACATGTGCTAAACTGCCTTTAAAGAGCTGACACTTTCATTCCACCTCTCTGTTGCTTTCAAACAGGCCTGTGCACCTCCTTCTTTCCCTTTCCCTTCTCTTTATTAATAAAACTCTTAAAGTGGGTTTCGCTATATACCTTGTGGTTCATTCTCGTGCACAGTAATATCACTAGGAGCTGTGTGAGTCATTGTGTCTTCTTGTGATGACTTTCTCAACACTCTCATCACTTAGTGTTTTTAAAAACTATTTGCATTTGGAGACTACAGTCTTGCTGTGGATCCTAGTGCTAGCTGTGTGGCCCAGACTGGTTTTGAACTCTTGGCAATCCTCCTGTCTATAGTATTCCAAGTGCTGAGAGTATAGGTGTGCATTTTCACATCTGCTTTTCATCATTTGTTCTTGATTTATTTTGATGCTACACAAGAGCCTACACTAGTAGCCAGTTTCACCACAGGGAAGCTATATGCTATGATGTATTTCTATACTTGTAATTCAGGACCTCTGAGGCCTTTCCAGTGGTAGCACACATTAGTGCAATTCTCCCCATCTATCTTATGACTATTAAGTTTCATCATCTGGCCATTGCTGTTTGGTTCCTATCATATCATTATTATCTTCTAGCTCAAATACATTATGGCCTTTTATACCATTATCCCTGGCCTATGGAAGGGGCTTACCACTGTTCTCAGGGATGGTGGTTCCCTGACTTAGGGAGGAGATTCACAGTTGTTCTTAATGATGGTGGTACCCTGGTTTATGGAGAAGATCTATGATGACTCTCAGTGATGGTGGTATCCTGGTTTATGGAGAAGATCCATGATGACTCTCAGTGTTGGTGGTACCCTAGTTTGGAGAGAAGATTCGTGATGGCTCTCAGTGTTGGTGGTACCCTGGTTTACGGAGAAGATCCATGATAACTCTCAGTTTTCATGATACCCTAGCTTGTAGAGAAGATCTACGATGGCTCTCAGTGATGATGGTACCTGGCTTGTGGAGAAGACCTCCGACAGTACTCACTTATGGTCGTACCCTGGTTTATGGAGATCCATGCTGGCTCATAGTAATGGTGGTATGCTTTTTACATATGCATTGTTCATTAATTCAGTAAACTGCTTCTGCTTGGTATGACAAAGAAAATACAGTGTGATCAGGAGTTGCTGTGTTCTAGTTGCTGTTTGGAATCAGCAATGAAGTATGTCTGAGGTACAGCACACTGGCTCTATTACAAAGTTCAACTGTTGTTTGAATTTTAACTTTCAAATATTGTGCATGCTTCTCTTTTAGCCAATTGTAACTAGAGCCATATAAGGAAAAGAATTCTGTGAAAACAAGTTCCAACTTAGCTCATTTGACAGAAAACAAAGTCATAACGGCTTCCATTGCCTTGGAGTCAAATTATCTCTTTAAATGAAACCCTGATTTTCAGTGGCATCCATGTAAAAGTGACTTCCAGCACAATGGCTGATGCAATTTCATATCCTATGCTTTCCTCTGTCCATTTTGTTTACTTGTAAAATTTATATATATATTTTTTAATCTGGGAGGAATTTTATTTCTGAGTTGAGAGGACACTGGAGGATTATGTGTGACACCTCTTCACTTCTTATTATCAGATGGGACTCACTTGCTTTGCTGTTTCCATTATTGAGTGAAATAGAATGCTTAAATTTACTTGCTTGCAGGCTGCCTTATGTCCTTAAAAAAGACAAGTAATCATGTTTGGTTAGATTTCATCCTTAAGTTAGGGTGATCCCCCATGCACTGCCCAGCCACCTTTTCCTAGTTAACCTCACTGGATAGAATTAGGAATGCAGAAGTAGACTGTATAATTCTGTGCTTAGTTGGTAACTCCCAGTTTCTCCAGAGAATCTATCTCAGTGCTTTTTATATGTGGTTATTGTTAGGCATTTCATTATCCCAACAAATAAAATGGACAGTCATTAAATGCCATGATTGTGTTTCTCCGTTATGCACACTAAGAGAAAATAAGCAACATGATTAATGCCAGGGCCTATGACCAAAGTGTATAGTGTCTTAATGGCCTCTCTCCTCAGCCTCTCTCCACCTCTCTGGTGCGTAGACATTGTGTTAAGAATTCAAAAAGCTCATAGACTTAAACTCTTCAATGATGTTAGATATATTAAAACTAATTCAACATACTTAAAAAACTAAACTTAAAACTTTTTAAAACATTAAATTTTAATTCCCAAGCCAATGACCTGAGAGTAATCAGAGAGCTAATTAGTTTTTATAATTGTCTTTTAGACAAAACAGTTACTCCCAGAAAGAGTGCTTGGGAGATGGATTTAATTGACTTGCCCCTTGCTAGACCATGCTTCCCCATATTCTTCATGAATGACCTCAGCTTGTTAGGACTTGAGCACCTCTTGTGTATGTATGACACAGCCCAGATCAGAGTTTTAGCCTACACTGCATGGTTTGACATGCATGCCAGACTTTATTCCTGCATGTGCTCCTATCCCAGTGCTGGCTGGAGCCTGATTTCCTAAATGCTTCTGTGACAAATCCTAGCCACTTTGGCACCTTCCTCTGGCTGCTTGGATGTGTTTACTTCATTTCAGTACCTTCTGTCACACCTGCCTCGAGAGCTGCAGACTGAAGTCTGTCTGGCCTTGCTGCATGAATTTTGCCTCTAGTTATATCATGAGGGCTCTTCAGATGTCAATGGAGGAAACACACATTTAAACAGGTGAACAGGCAAATACTATTTCATCAGAGGCAGTGTGGGGAGAGCAGACTCAGGGCTGCCTAATTGGTCAACACTAAGAACCCCTTTTGAGCCAAGATTCTTTGTTGCTGCCCTGTCCAGCAGAGGTTTTGTGCTAAGACTGACACCAAGTTGCCACTGGAAACTTCAGAAGCCATTTTCAGGTTTTTCCCATATCTCAAAGATAAAGAAAACTATTCCATGCTTGTTTCTTTCTGAAGAGAGAGAGATTTTTTTTTTTTGTTCCAAAGTGCTTTTGACTCCTAGTGGCATGGCCCTTGTCTGACATTGGTCACAATAAGACATTTAGTAGTGATAAACATTTCACCACACAGTCTTTGGATAGGAGATGAGGTCTAATTCCCAGTACTATGTGTGGGAGGATGGACACCTTGGCAGCATTTGGATTTTATTAGGAACCGAGAAGGCAAAAAGGATGTGCCGACAGAACCTCCCATGCCCCTGTGCAAAGATGAAGCTTAGGAATGGAAGCAGGCAGCTTTGGACTTGAGCCCTGAATCAATTTCAGTCTCTACAGCCAACCTTGATTAAATAAGTTAAATTTCATGAAGCTCAGAGGTTTATTTTTTATTATCTTTAAAGTGGATATAAGTATCTTTTAGGGTCATGAAATCATCAGATAAAAATAACAACAAATCCCATAAAACAAGGGTTTGCAGAGGTCTGGCCTTATTTGGTTTCAACTCAATTTTTCAATTTTTCATTTGCCTGTCTTTAACCCTTTCAAATCCACATCTTGAGCAAAATCACTTCAAATTCTAGAACCATATTTTTTTTCTGTTGACAGTGATTTCCTTCAGAAACTGACTACCCAAGTTCTTCAGAATCAATTTTATCCCAGTTTGTTTCCTTCCTGTTGAGCTTAAAAGTTATCAAATTTTAATTTCTAAAATGAAATAATAATGATTATATAACCTGCTTCTCACAAAGACAGTACCGTGTTGTGACTGTGAAAACTGCAAACTCGCACTAGGGTGCGAGTCAAATATCTAGACATGATGTGAGTGTTGGCTCGTCAGGGAGTCTGAAATAAGCACGTAGAGAAGGGCGCCATTGCCACATAATCTCAGCTGGCCTAGTTTTAGACAGAGATTCAAAGTTCTTAGGTCTGTGATATCCAAATTGGATACACAATGTAGCATTATGATTAAATCCCACACTCCTTTACTGAGGAAAGTGAATTTGATAGTTTTTCTTAAAATATTTCAAGTTACTCTTGACGAGTTCAAGTTTATTAATGGGAAAGAGATAATGTGGGATGAATTATGATGGAGATTTAGAGGGAGAAGGCTACCCAAGTGTAAGAGCTTTGATTCCCTTGTTGGCAAGTTTCCTGCTTATATTTCAACTTTTTCAAGGGGCTGAGTGAGAGTTCAAGGTCCTCATTACTTCCAATCCCAGCTTATCTTCTTAACTACTGAGCTCCTATTGGTCAGATTGCATGCAGATAGCTTTATCCCCTTTACTGTTCCTTACCAAGTCATGTTCTTTGAGAAACATTTGCAGATAGGATTGTATCATGACTTGTTGAGGCATTTCCCCAGGCACACTAGATAAGTTGACTCAGAGCCAGAGTCATTCATTGCTATTGTCAGGAATGGAACACCCCTGGCACCTGTCTAACCTGGGGTCATTTCTCCTATCTGTCAATGGCAATGAGCTTCATCACAAAAGCCTTAAGAAATAGTCATCCCTAGAGTTGCCTTATAAAGCCCCACATTCAACTCACCCTGCTCCCAAGTGTGTACACTGAACACACAACCTCCAGTGTGCATGTGGCTCTGAGGAGTGACTTAGTGCTGCCTTTCCAACTCACAACTGCAGAAACACCCATGATGAGGAACACCAGAATAATTTAACAGGAAAGAAAGACTGCCAGTGATTTTAAGCTGTGATTAATACTTACTGACTGTTGCTCAAATGGCACGGGCACATTATCCTGTCTGTGCCACAGCTTCAACTTTATATAAAGGGATAGCAAACTATTCCTCAACGTATTCCATACTCGAAACAAATAAAAATGATAAAATGGTGTCATTTGATCCTGGAAAAATCTCAGGTTTATAAGGCACTACACCCCCCCCCCACCACACAACTGTACACATCCTCAGTATTTACTAAGTGCTCAAATATTAGAAAGTAATAAGGGAAGAAGGGCAGATAGGTGGGTGGAAGACCATCTTTCACTGGCCCACTCGTCTTCTCAGCTACATCTATAATATACAATCAGGAGGAATATGTCCTTCTGTGAAGGTGCTAATATTTCAATTAGGAAGGTAATATTTCAATTAGGAAGGTACATAAATGAGTTAAAGGACAAATGGCATGGGAGGTAATATTCCATTAAGTCCCTTCCCTTCCTTTAGATTTCCATAACCTCAACCCTTTCATGGTGCCTAGACTTCTAGTCATTAGTTTCTTTACATTTCTCTTCTTTCCACTCTTCAACACTCACCTGTTTTGCTTTCATTCCTTAGTTGAAAAACCAAGTTCCTAATATGTTACTGAGTAGACCATTTGCCCTTGGAAGGCAGCAGAGTTGAGAGATTTAAAGCCTTTCTTATCCTTATCCAGCTTTCATTTAGATATAAACTTTAATAATGATGACTCCAGGAGTTTTGGTAGGCAAAGACAGGATCTTGAAAAAAATGTTACAGTCTCTCATGACTAAGTTGTGTCTATTTGATGGTGAAGGAACTCTGGCTGGCCTTGCCCTTCTCCCTTGCTAAACCTATTAGATTACAGTCCTAAAGCTAGCCATCATGGTCTGCTTTCTTATTTGGCCACTTCCTCCTCCTGAGGTTGATTACCAAGGTTCAGCTATCAAAGTATTGAAATCCAGTGATCAAAAGCTGCCTTTGGTTCACCTAATTAACATGTCCAATTAAAATTCAACACCTCATCCTAACATGGAGTTTCTCCTTTATAAGCCACTGATGTGGGATTCCCCTCTGTGTACTGTGAATATGTTTTATTACCATTGGTTAATAAAAAAAATTGCTTTGGGCCTATAGCAGCATAGAATAGAGCAAGGCATGAATTCTAAGCAGAGATAGAGGAGAAAAGAAGGTGGAGTCAGAGAGCTACCATGTAGCTGCCGAAGGAGACAAACAACCAGGAACTTTACTAGTAAACCACAAGCCTTGTGATAAAATACAAAATAATAGTCATGGGTTAATTTAAGATTTAAGAGTTAGTTTATAAGAAGCCTAAGCTATTTACCAAGCAGTATTGTAATTAATATAGCTTCTGTGTGATTATTTCGGGTCTGGGTAGCCAGGAAACCAATGAGCAGCCTCTGCCTACAAATTGGCGTGCAAACGTAGGCCTACTACATTCACATAAAGCCTGAGAGAGCTTAAAAAGGAATTCTAGACACAAAAGAACAGAGTTTAGTGCAGCTTCTTGATAGTTTCCTCTATTTTTCTTTTTTTTTCTGGATGGGCTCTGTTTGCTGGCAGCGAGCAGGGGTGCCATGGATCCTTTAAGAGAGGTCTTTCTGACTTACCATTGACGGTGAAGGCTGCGTGGCTTCTTTAGAGGAGGGTTTCCTGGTTTGTGCTAGTTGCTTGAACAGCTCTGGCTCTTTCAGGAGGCCATGTACTTAAATGGGGTCTGTGAGCAGTGTGTTACAAATTGCTTAATGATGGCATAGACCCGTTGCAACCCTGGAGCTGAGAAAGTGTGAATGACTCTCAGAGGCAGTGAACATGCCTTTGCCATGTTGAGCTGGGCATAGCCAACAGGTAGGGCCACAGAATGGGTACTAGCCATGTATACTTAACATTTAAAAAAAATCTCTCCTGGTCAAAAAATAATTACAGAAACACAAGCAATAAAGATAAATTCAAATGAAAAAGACCTCTAAATGGGTTACAGGTTGGATAAATGTACATAGGCTTGGTAGAGAGAGGGAAAAGAATATAGACAGTTGGTGTAGGAGGTTCTTCTCTTCATGTTGTTGCTTTCATTAGCTAATAAATAAAGAAACTGCTTTGGACCTGATAGGGCAGAACCAGGTAGGCGGAGAAGACAGAACTGAATGCTGGGAAGAAGGGCAGAGTGGGAGACGCCATGGATCTCCTGCCTGAGATGGACACTGGTTAGAATCTTGCTGGTAAGCCACAGTCACATGGCACTACACAGATAAACAGAAATGGGTTAAATTAAGATGTAAGAATTAGCCAATAAGAAACTAGAGCTAATGGGCCAAGCAGTGTTTTAATGAATACAGTTTCTGTGTGGTTATTTCAGGGCTAAGCTAGCCAGGTGGCTGGGAAGAACAAGCAGCCCCTCATTTTTGCAACAGACAGTTATAATATAAAAGAGTACAGACAGTCATAGATTAAAGGAGTAAAAATAATAAAATAAATATTAAACTTGTAGAAAAAGTAATAAAGTAAGAAAACTAAGCCATGTAAAGATGGAATATACACAGAGAGTCTAGATTATGTATACTATTGCATTTTCTTTGAATTTTTTGACTGTGAATGAGCTAAGTACTGAGAGCCATTTCATTTTACAGGCTGCTAAGCTAAATCAAAATACATATTTTAAAGGTACATCTTAATATCAAAATTTGGGTCTAAGGATATGTTGCTTTGGAAAAGAGGTCTGCTTTTGCATCCACAGAGGATAGAAAGCTGTGGATTCCTTACTGGTGAATATGGTTTGATCAAACACGGCCCCTTAAAACAAAGGCCCAGATGGATCATCCATGACAGCTTCAGCAGTGCTGGCTGAGATGGACCTACCACACAGGATATCCTATAAAAGACCGGATTAACAGCACCCCCAGTCAGTAGGAAGCACCCAAATTCCCTAAATGATTGTTCATAAATGTTTATTTACATTTAAAGGGGGATATATTATAGAGATGAATACTTTGCATTGATATCAATCTTGGTATATTGATACAGATTTAAGGTAATTTTTGTTAAATGTAAATGTCTGCTCTTGATTAAGGTATTGTGTTTGTGCAGCTCATTTAAAAATGTAATGTATAGTTAAAAATACAGATTAATGGATAGTCATCTATAATAATCAAACTTGTTGTCATGTTAGTTAGGTTTTCTAGATGTACAGAGATATTATTTCAGATGGATAGGTATTCTTCAAACCTTTCAGAGACTAACAAAATATGACATCTAAAATGTTTTAAGAACTTAGGACTTTTCATGACAATGAGACACATCTACTCTCGACAGCACCAATATACTTCAAGAGGAAGATGGGCATCAAAGAGGCTCCTTATGGAGTTGGTTAGCCATTTGGGCAAGAAACTGCTCTTGCCTGGTCTGCTTGATTACATATGCTGTATCAACTGGACTTACAGGACTCATAGAAAAAATGATTGTTGAAGTTGCTTAAAGAAGGTGAGAGAGTCCTTCAGGTTCCTGCTTCATGAAAGAGTCTGCCAGACATTCTGCACAGAAAAAAATGACTGACAAACTGCCAATATAGATTAAAAAAAGTCTTTTAAATTTCCTGCTTCATGGAAAAGTCTGCTGGATACTACAGGCCTGTAGGCTGAAGATGGATGCCCCAATGTTACAGAAGAACTTTGGTGACCATTCAGGCAGTGAGATATCTCTGTCAATTCTAGAGTTTTAGAAGATGTTTACAATGTACTTCCTATTTACTTAGGTGATATTATTTCCTTCCGGAGTCTTTGATGGAGTTGAAGAAGGACAGTTTTATATTTATAAAAGATAGATTGGATATAAAACTTGAAACTCACAAAGATAGAATAGATGATAGAGTATTTTCTAAATGCAAATGGACTAAATATTGTAACTATAATTTTTGCTTAATAACTGTTTTGTTGTATGTAATCTTGCTATGTTAAAGTTAAAACCTTCTTTTTTATTTAGACAGAAAAGGGGAGGTGATGTGGGATTACCCTCTGTATGCTGTGAATATGTTTTATTACCATTGGTTAGTAAAGAAACTGCTTTGGGCCTATTGCAGCACAGAATAGAATAAGGCATAAATTATAAGCAGAGATAGAGGAGAAAAGAAGGCAGAGTCAGAGAGATGCCATGTAGCTGCCAAAGGAGACAGACATCCTGGAACTTTACCAGTAAACCACAAGCCTTGTGGTAAAATACGAAATAATAGGAATGGGCTAATTTAAGATGTAAGAGTTAGTTAATAAGAAACCTAAGCTATTGACCAAGCAGTATCGCAACTAATATAGTTTCTGTGTGATTATTTCGGGTCTGGGTGGCCAGGAAATGAACAAGCAGTCTCAGCTTACAAACCACCATTTTCTTTTTTTTTCCCATACATTGTTTTGTTTTATTTTTTCCATTCAAGAACATAATTAAAGAAATAAAATTTTTACCTTTCTTCCCCTTCTCCCGGTCCCCTCCCACTACCTCCCCACCCCTCCTCCCTCCCCCTTCTTCCTTGAAAGAGGGCATGGTGCCCTGCCCTGTTGGAAGTCCAAGGCACACCCCCATCCCTCCCGGCCTAGGAAGGAGTGAATTCAAAAAGACTCGGTTCTCAAAAAGATAATACATGCAGAAGAGATAGGTCCTGGTGTCATTGTTGATGGGTTCTCCATCTGCCAACTTTCACCGCCACATTCAGAGAGTCTGGTTTGATCATATGCTCATTCAGTCCCAGTCCAGCTGGATTGGTGTGCTCCCATTAGTTCAGGCACACTGTCTCAGTAGGTGGACCAGCCCTTCACGGCCCTAACTTCCTAACTCATCTTCTCCCACCTTCTGCTCTTTAACTGCACCTTGGGGGCTCAATCCATTGTTCTGATGTGAATGTGGGTCTCTGTTTCTATCTCCATCCATCAGATGAAATTTCTATAATGGTAATCAAGATAATCATCAATGTGACTATGGTACAAGGCTAGTTCTGGCACCCTCTCCTCTGCTGCCTGAATACCTAGCTGGGGACATGCCCGTGGACACCTGGGATCCCCAGGGCTCAGCGGTAAAAAACAATGACATCTTGAATTTTGCATGCAAATGGATGGAAATAGAAAATGCTATCCTGACTGAGGTAACCCAAACCCAGAAAGATGATTATGGTATGTACTCACTCATTAGTGGACCCTAGCTATAAAATAAAGGACACTAAGCACTTAGCTCACAAGCCCAGAGAAGCCGAATAACAAGGTGAACCCAAAGAAAGCATACACAGAACCTCCTGGAAGTTGGAAGCAAACAAGATCACCAAGCAAAAGTTGGAAGCCAGGGGCGGGGATAGAGGTGGGAGGTAGGGGAGCAGGGGAAGGGGAGAGGGGGAAGGAGAAGGGAGAAGGACTGGGGAGAGCTTGGGGGAGTGGGAGGGTGAAGATGGAAGAAAGGTGGACATTGGAGAAGGGAATAAGATATCTACATTAAGAGAATCATTTTAGGGTTGGCAAACCACCATTTTCTTATGGCCACATCTGTCTTCTCTCTAGCCAGTCCTTTGACCCACTCCAGGGAAGGTACTCCTTCCCCCTCTCCTTTGTTCCCTTCCATTTCTCCCTCATCCTCTGCTTCTTGCCTTTGACTCTTATTCCCTGCCCTCTGTTCCTCTGGGGTGGATAAATTTCCTTTGTGCTGAGAATTTTTCTTGGGGGTCCTGAGTGGATAATGATATCTCTCAGGTGGCTTATGCAACTTATAACAATCCTTAAGTATATAAGATTTTAAGGTTTCAAGAACATTTTAGTAATATTTTAACATTATTTTTTATATTTTAATAATATTTACCATTAGTATAAGAAGGACTTTACACTTTCTTTATACATATATGGACACATGTCCTAAAGCCAGAATTCCACAGTAAGTTTGTTGTTGTCTTCTTATGATTGTCAAACATATTGTGTTTGAGAGGATATTTTCACTGCCTTTTCAACTCTAATGTTGATTTTCAAAGTGCTCAAATGTGTATTAGGAAGGAATAGAATGGGGAAAGGGAGAAGGAGGAAAGAGAGAAAGGGAAGGAGAAAGAAGGAAGAAACGAAAAGATGGAGAAAGAGAAGAGAGAGAGAAAGAAAGATAAGTTATATAGGAACAGCAATTACAGAAGAGGTGGGAGTTGACTCGGGAGGCAGAAGATGCCATGTGCCAGGAAGAGCACCACAAAGAGATATAGTTCTCTGTACCCACTTTTGTTGCTGTTCCCCTCAGCATTAAGTGAAAAGCAAGATCAGCCACTATTTTCAAACACACCATCAAATGCATATCATCAAAAACTAATAAATGAGAAAAACAGCAAGTAGACAGATGTTTGTCACGTTGGTGGTCTCAGATCTCCGATGGAGTATGGCATGTTTACTGGATAGCTAACCAGGTAGTGCCTGCACACATGATTTGTCCTGGCGTTCTATGGTCTTTGATTAAGGTAGAAGGCTCTAGCTCTGAAGGGTAAAATTAGCTTGAAGTAGGCTTGATGCATTATTCATATCTATGAAAAGAACAGATGAAAGGTAGAAATTTGGGGTATTGAGTGCTAATCTTTAGGAAAGCTATTTCTGATCACTTTAGGCACCACAAAGAACACACGTTTCTTGCTTTCTACATGAATTGTGGAGTCTAAATTATATACTTCAACATTTTATTTGTAATTTCATATGTTAATTGTATTTCTTTTCTAGAGAGTTATCTTGATGTTGCAAATGCTTTCACAAATGGCTGATAATATCTAGCAGAATATTATATAAATTCAGAAATAACTAATTAAAAGGGATATGAATCTTTTTCAAAGGGACAACTTCCTTCATGGAAATATTAAATAAAACATGTTTTCTTTTTAAACTATTTTTACTTTGACACTTCCATACACACACACACACACACACACACACACACACACACACACACACACACACACACACGTATTATGTTTATATCCACCCCGTGCTATCGCCTTCCTTTTCCTCTTAGCCCATCTTCTTTGCACCTTGTCCCCGAGTAGTTGCATCATTGACTAAAGTCACCTCCTTCACCAGCAACTGTTCACAGCCAAGCATCCTCAGGAACGGGTAGGGCTTCACTGATCCTCCTCTGTCCATGACAGAGTGCTGAAGGGTCAGCTGCTGGCTGTTCAGGATTGCAATGGCCATGTGGACATGATGTATCTGGATGGCAATGTTTAGTGGCACTCCTTCCCACCCTCCAGCTGTGCCATGCTCTCCATGTTGTCTTCTGTGATGCTCTCTGGGCCTCAGATCTGGTGATACAGATGTCCTCCAGGAGTGAGTGCTCAGCACTTGGACTATGTGCACCTCTACATTAACTGTTGTCCTCTTAGGAAGGTTCCTCTCTACCTCTGGCTGAGAATGTCACCAGTGAAGATATATTTTCTAGTAAAGCTACACATAGTTGCTTACAGTCATTTATTTGACCTTGTTCACAAAAGACTGTGTGGTGGCTGATCTTGGGTGTTATACCTAGAAGAGAGGGCATTTCAATTGGGAAATGGCCTTCATCATGATGGATCTTGGTTGCTGATTAAGTTAGGTGGGACTGACCCCTGGGCAGGTGGGCCTGGGCTGCATAAGAAATGTAAGCCTGGGAGCAGGTCAGGAGTTAGCTTCCTCCATCATCTCTGCCTCAGTCCCTGTGCCCTGGCTCCTATGTCTGCCTCAGTCTCTGTCCTCAGGCTCCTGTGTATACCTGAGTCCCTGTCCCCAGGCTCCTGTGTATACCTGAGTCCCTGTCCCCAGGCTCCTGTGTATACCTGAGTCCCTGTCTCCAAGCTCCTGTCTTTACTTAAGTCCCTAGGCTCCTGTGTCTGCCTCAGTTTCTGTCCCCAGGTTCCTTTCTCTGCCTCAATCCTGTTTCCAGACTCTGGCCTTGACTGCCTTTGATGGTAGGCTGTAACCTATAAGTTAAATCAACCCTTTTTCTCCCAAGTTGCTTTTAGGCATGGTGTTTATCACAGCACTAGGAACAAGCTAGAATAGACTGCATACAATTTCTACTACTGCTGCTTATTTAAATAACTAGAAAGGACACTAGTTCTTGTTAATTTCCCTTGCTGTTCTTTAGAAATGATGAATAACTCAAATGTACTCAAGTCTAAATCTGTCTTAACTTCTATTATATCAAATTGTCACCAAGTATATTTTGTTGAAGAAATATGCTTTTTAAAATTCGCCTCAATGATATATTGTTTTCAAAGTCAATTTCAACATGTGAAATAACTACTGAATTTCATAATAATAAAGAAACTTGTAATTTCAATGGTCATACTTCCTTTGAAAATTGGAAGATGTGGTCAGCTATTGGATGATACCTTGTGTGTGCAGGAAATGTCCACTTTGGCAAAGCAGAACATGGAAAGTGTACATTTCTCATATGTCACTATGAAGGCAGAAGCTGAAAAGGAAGTCTAGCAAAACCAGCCCCAAATATATATTCTACATGTATAAATTGTTAACAGCAATTTGGAGTCACTGAAAGAACAGTTGGATTTGTTTAAAAATTCAGAAAATAATGGACTCATTTCTGCTTTCAATTGTCTTGTAACTGCTTATCTGTATTTTGCTCTCAGGATGTTTTGTTTTTCTGTTCTAGGAGAAAGAAAAACAGACTCCATATAATGCACTAAGTAGATTATACCAACGTAGAACGCTGATATTTTTAGCCATCTCCATTTTGGGCAACACATCTTTTTAATTCTAATCCATTATGTGAGATGAAGGGCCGCATCCATTTTAAACAAGTCAGGTTTCTACTCTGAGTAAACCAGGGTCACAGACTTAAAAGTTAATAGCTATTAGAACATTTTGAAATTGAACTTGTGGCTGGTGTTGGCTTAGGCCAGGGCTGTGGACGCCCACACCATGTGGTGGGGAGTGAAGCATGATTGGCCCCTGGCTTCACTGCGGTGTTAAAGTCACCTTCCTTCTCAGTAAAGCTGTGTGGAAGGCACACATCTATCAGACAGTGCTATTTCTATTCAGAAAACCAAAGAGCACACTGTTTCATTTTCCATAAGAAGTGTTTATTTATTTTAAGTGTTATAGATTGAATTTCATAACTGCTTCCAAGATTTTCCTCTACCTGGAGCCTGAAATCTTACAAGTATGCAAATGAATAACTGTGTTTTGCAGTTCTGTGGCACCCTTTTGTCTGAGAATCTCAGTGTTTACTTAATTTTCATGATCTCTTTGGGTGATGCGAATCTGGAATGTTTCTTGTCTGCTTCTTCCTCCTTAAAAGAATGCATTAGCACATAATACTAACCTTTGGTTCAGCATGCATTAGCACAGCGTGGCCTGAATGGAAAGCAGGCTCTTGATCACCTTTCCTGCAGGACTCTGGCTAGACACAACCACTCTCATCTTGCCTTTGGCAAGTGTAAGAAGCACACAATGGCTTTTGAAAAACTGTGGCAGCTGAGTCTGGCACACTGAGTTTCATTTACTGTATTGCACGTTACAGATGAAGTTCTCTATCTTCGAGTCTTGCACTTGCTCAACTTATTTGATAATGGCCTGGTAACTTGTACGACAGTCATAGGAATTCTGGGAAACATGCATCAACTCCACATTTATTGTTAGTAATCTAATTTGGCATTGTAAACAGCTGCAAACTCTGGGCTGAACAAACCTCTGCATTTACTGCCTTCCAGTTCCTTTGTCATTAATCAGGCCCAGCTCAGCTGGCTTCTCTGTTCAGACTCTCAGAAGTCTCCATCACAGGTATTACCTCGCTATGTTCTCTTCTGAAGTGGACTGAGAAGTTTATTTCTAAGTCTGTGAAAGTTGTTAGCAAAACCCATTCCCTTGTGGCTGCAGGTTGGAGGACACTTGCTTGTTGATGGAGATAACACGAAGTGTCCAGAGATTCTAGAGAACACCTCCAGCTTCTTGCAGCATAGCTACTTCTCCAAAGTCAGATAGAGAGTCAGCATGGCAGGGTGAATCTTCTAAGAACATATGATGTGGGTTTCTCCTCTGTATGCTGTGATTACCATTGATTAATAAAGAAACTGCTTTGGCCTATAGCAAGGTAGAACAGAGATAGATGGGGAAAACCAAACCGATTGCTGGGAGGAAGGAGGCAGAGTCAGGGAGATGCCATGTAGCTGCCACCAGGGACAGATGAGCCAGAACCTTGCCAGTCAGCCACAGCCACATGGCAATACACAGAGTAATAGAAATGGGTTAGATTAAGATGTGAGAGCTAGGCAATAAGAAGCTAGAGCTAATAGGCCAAGCAATGATTTAATTAATACAGTTTCTGTGTGATTATTTCAAGTCTGAGCAGCGGGTTCCCACTACAAACATATAGCCTTCTGTCTGTAGCTTAAGTTCAGGAGACTCGCCTTTGCCCTGTTCTGCATCAGCCAGTGAAATGTCTGCCCTCACTCCAGGGACCATTATTGCCTAAGTACTAGATGGCAAGGACAAAGCAGACTTGGGTTGGAGTCCACTCATCCTGCTCCCTAACCTTCTACATCAGTTCAAAGCTACATATAACAGAAAAGCCAGCTAACTTGTGAACAAAAGCAAAAATAGAATTTGGGGGTTCATGCTTAAAAAAACAAAACAATGAAAATTATAAATCTAGAGGAAGCATGCCACAAGTGGTGTGGCCATTCTGCCTGTCCACCTGAGACCTCTGTTCTTCCTGACTTTGTCCTATACAAGGTCTCATTCACGACTTTAGTCCTAGCTTCTTGTCTGAAGGTTCCCTTGGCTTTAGAGTGATCCCCAGCAGAAATGGGAGAAAGTAAGTAGTTAGGGGAAGTGGCCCCGACTTTCATTGCTCCCCTGGTCCTTACGGATGTCTATAGGATAGATTGTCTATCTACTTGGCCACAGTTAAGGTGTATACAGCTGGGGTTGTGTGCAGTTCAGTCATGCACAGCTAGGAGGGAGGCTGAAAATGCATTTTTAACTGGAGTTATTGTTGTTCAAAATAAAGCCAATGTTCTTTTACTCAGACAGATTAAATGTCAGATGGTAGATTTCTGTCTCTCTAGACTGTTACTGAGAGCTTTGCAACCTTGTATGGTCTAAATGTTGAACTTCATTTTCAGTATTGGCCCCTGTAAGGGAACCACTCACTTGGGCCTGCTGCTAGACTCCCATCAACACAGAAAACACCTTGGATCTTGCTTATGATGGTCCAAGATGTTTTATCATAAAAAGCCTCAGGTGTTGATTTTTCCATTTTACCAGAGTTCCTGAGTTGGCAACATGTCATGTGTCAGCCAATGGCACTTGAGTTGTAGTTTCCTTTTGCTGACTATGCTTATTTTTTAAACTTTTATTTACACGTATGCATGTATGGCTGTGTGGGTATGTGCATATAAATGCAGGTACCTATGGAGACCAGACCTGTTGGATTGCTAGGAACTGGAGTCACATGTTGTGAGCTGCCTAATGTGGGTGCCGGGAACCAAACGCTGCTGCTCCGGAAGAGCCATCTCTCTGGCCCTGCTTTATCGTTACCCTCTAGATTCTGAACCTTGAGGAGCTGGCTCCCCTTCCACTTGGTCATCTGTTGCTCGCTTTACGCTGGCTCTATTTCACTTCGCCAAAACACTCTATTTTGCATCCTTACTGCTAAGTCAGTTTGGAGCAGATTCTGCTTTCTGTCCCCCAGGATCCAGTTTCTATGAGATTCTGTCACCCACCGCTGGAGTGACCCTAATGCCCAAATGTCTGCTGCCCGACATGTTGAGTCCTAGTCACATCTGCTCTGTCCTCAGCTCCGGCCTGCTACTCTTACAGCAGCTGTCCAGGACATCGCTCAGAATTAGTGCAGCTGTACACTAGGTATTTGGTGACAGTTGATTGATGGCTGAAATGTCAGTTCAACAGGGTTGAATGCTCTCTGTAATGTGGGGGAATCCTTTGTTTTTGCTAATGTCAGTCTCCTCCACATGGTAAGTTGGCTGAAAGCACCTTCAAGCTTGTGCTTTTCCCATCCTCCTTGTGAAAGACACAGCACTCAGTTTTGGGGTACTGTATCTAATTAGGGAGTAGTCCTACACTGTTGTCATCTGTAATCTGAGAAATACACAGACAACGCGCAAGGAAACTAATGAGCAAGCACTCAAAAACAAAGAAAGGACAAATGCATTGCAGAATACTGCCATAAGTCAGGAGAGAGTGCACAGGGAAGCCTCTGAAAATTAAAATGTATGTTGAGATGTAGAACATTGGAAAGGTGCTTGTCATGCGTTAGTGAAAATGTTTTGTTTTCTCTCTTACTATTGAAAATTTGAACTAAATAATTCTTTGTTGTGGGGGCCTATCCTGTGCATGGCCAGCTCAACAATCAATGCTGCTAGAAGCCAGAACTTTCCTGGTCACGACTAAGATGTCTCCTGAGATACTAAGCACTGCCCCATGGTGGTCAAAGTTCTTGTGGCTGAGAACCAGTGGAAGGGCCAGCCTGATAGCACATGGGTATTTTCAGGCAATAGAAAGGAGAGCAGGGTACCTGTGGCCCAGTATCCAGTGGGAGGCAATGTCCACGGCTAAGGGATGAGGAAGGACCTGGGTTTGATTCTAATTCTACTGAGACACTCATGAAAATGTGAAATCATAATGAGACCTAATCAGAGTTTTCATTAAAATGACTATCTTAATGCTATGTAGTGATTGACTATGGGGAAATGAGGAGGCCTGTTCTGTCTGCTGATGCCTCAGGGAAGGGCGAGGGAAGGGGGGTTTGAGATGTTTTAGAGGCCTTAGTCAATCTAAGTGGCTCAGTGAATGGATGCAGAGGTAAGAGAAGAGGATAGAAGGAGAGAGGAAGGAAGGAGAGAAGGAGGGGGAAAGAGAGAAGGTAGGAGGGATGGATGGAGTGGGGAGGGAAAATTGGTGTCTGGGGTCCAGACAGGTCCTGCATGTGCTGGGCATGGCTGTGTCCACCTGTCACTGCAGCACTCGGCAGGCAGATGCAGGAGGATTACACACTGCGAAGTGAGAACTTATCTCAAAAAGGAAAAACGCTTTCTGAGAGGTTGAAGACCAGTGAGAAACAAGCTCAGGAAGCCGGAGAGGTCCACTCCGGCTTTCTTACCTTGAGAAGCTCTGATTTTGGCAGTTGGGAATGTAAATCTTCAGGGAGGCCAACACAGTTTCAGACTTATTATCATTTATGAAACGTTTACAGGGTGAGACAGAGGGGTGAAAAGAGATCAAAGTCCTGGACTGAACCATGTGTACTGCGTACTGTGCCTTTGAGGAATCAGCCAGCAGGTGACCTAGCCAAGAAGGAATGAAGACGCTGCCCATCAGACAGGACAGATGCGTGGTAGGGATGAGGTCACAAAGGCGAGAAGAGGAAGCCACAATTGCACTCAAACATCTCCTTCTCTTAATTACATCAAGCTGCTTTTCCCGAGCCCCCGGCAATGCCGTCTGTGAGGCTAGACTGCTGGAGACCAAATGCCAGAGCCACCTCCACGAGTTATTCTTTTGTCCACTTATTTCCTTGCCCAGGTTCCAGGTTTCAGTTTAGTTTTTAAATCTTTAAATTGGAAATACTCACAACTTCAGAGTTAAGTGAGATCATGCATGTGAAATGTGTATGACCAGATAGATGGACACGCATAGCAAAGGTCTTTAGAAAAGCTATCTTTGTCATTGTTATTGCCATTGTGTGTTCTTAATGTTTTATACATGTGTATCGGGGTGCAGAGGCTCTCCCATTATAGTGGGAGTAGATACCAATATAAAATACCTGGATGGTTCCCTGTTACTATTTATGGAAATCCTTACCCATGTTTATAACCTTTGCTTCAACCATTTCATTTCTAGGAATTTATAAAAATAATGCAAAAAATGTCCACATCTTGGTATCATTTAAAAACCAAACCATCCCATAAGCATAATAATACTCACTGTAAGACGACTGCACATGAGGTCCTGTCTGAAACACACTCTCACCAAAATTAGTGAAGCAGAAGTTCTCGGGAGGAAGAGGTAAATGGTGTTTTTGCTTGTGCGTGTAGGTTTATTGAGCAGAGTATTACAATACTTCTTGCAGGGTGCTGAGGTAAAAAACCACTTAAAGACTTCCTTCACACTTTCATGTGTGTTCTGCAGTGTATAGGTTTTCTTGTCTAGCAAGGAAAGGAGAAAATGGGAAAGAAATGCAAACGGACATTGAAATCCCTGTGCAGAGAGAGGGGCCATTCCTTTCCTTTCCCTCTGACCTTTGCCCTTTCCTTTTCTACAACTAGATTAGGTATTGTCCACAACTGGATTTGTCAGATGTCCCTCTAAACACCAGAGAAAGTCGTGTGCAGCCTGTATTTCCAGGGAGCTAGAACTTCAGACAACGTAATGAGAGAAGAAAAAAGCCAGGCCTCAAAGATGTCTGCTTGTCATTGAGCTATAATTTCTTTCCCCAATTACTTCTCTTGTGCCAGCTGGGCTATGTGTCCTGGTGCCCCACCTGGGAGACCTTCCCTGTGCAGCTCTCTGTGTAGGAGCAGGAGCAGTCACTCACTCCCCGGTCCCAGAGAGCTGCATGGATGTGACTTCTACACAGTGACGACCTTCTCTGTGTTCACATTCACATAGTTCACACATGCTCTCTTGATTGCCTAAATCTATGTGCTGTGAAGATAGAATATTTCATGCTGATTCTGAGATATGATATTTCATGCTCATTCCAAATATCACCAGACAAGTTACTTTAAGGGAATTTTTGTCCCATTTTCTATTTATTATACTCCAGTATAATTAACATTCTACATAGAACTCCAGCCAAGATGTACTGAAATGCAGTACATGCTATACTCAAATGATAATTTATAATGTAACCAATAACAAGTTCACAATTAAGAGTATTATATGCTACCTTTTAAACTGGATCTAAATTCCTTCGGGGAGCGGTGTGCTGCTTGGTTTTCTGTCAGCTTGACAGCTCCAGAGTCATTTGGTAAGAGTGACTCTCAGCTGAGAAATTGCCTTCATTAAGTTTGGCCTGCGAAGGTCTGCAGCAGGTCTGCTTTGCTAAAGCTGTGGTATTCGGGGTCACTTGAAGGAGGTGTTTGAGGGAACCAAAGGAGGAAAAGTGCTCTCTTTCTGGTTCTGAGAGGTTTCCACTATTCTGGAGGTCCCCGTCTTCTCACTACAGTTTAGCATACAGCAGGGTATCTATCTTTACTGAATAAATTCTCATACAATGTATTCTGATCACGATTTCCCCTCTGTAAACTTCTCCCAGATCCTCCCCACCTGCCCACACCCCAACTCCACACTCTTTCTTTTTAGAAAACAAACAAGCAGGCAAACAAAATATGTGGGACAGAACAGAACAAAACAAAACACCAAAGAAAACTCACACACACACATATGTGCATGTGTGTGCACACATAGACATACACAAAAAAACAACCCATAAAACATAAAATCAAAACCATAATATACAAGCAAAAGACCAGTAAGACAGCAAACATCCAGATGAAGAAATATGAGAGACAAAAAGTCCGCAAGTATTTTGTGTTGGCTTTACAGCTGGGCATGGGTCTTACTTACCCTTAAGTATTAATTTGCAAAGTGAGACTCCATTGAAGAAAACTATTTTCCTTTGTAAGTGTATGTCAATTGGAGATAGCTTCTTGGATGGGGCCCATATCTGCTTCTCCTTTTCAGTGCTTTGTCTGACTTGAACCCGTACAGGCCCTGGGCATACTGCTATATAGTCTCTGTGCGTTTGTGTGTGCATCAGTCCTGTTGTATCTGGGAGACAGTCTCCTTGGTATTACTCAGCCCCTCTGGCTCTTACAATCATGCTGCCTCCTCTTACACATAGCTCCCTGAGCCCCAAGGAGGACGGATTGATGGAGACGTCTCATTTAGGACTCAGTGTTTCAGGGTCTCTCACTCTCTGCACACTGTTGGGTTGTGCTCCTCTGCGCTGGCCCTCAGCTACCAGTAGGCTGTTCCTTCTTTGTTGTCCTCCCTGAACTCCATCATGAGTTTCCTTCCTGCCAATCTGCCGTCACCATACTTCTCCCAAGTCTGAATCTCAGCCTTGGGTTGCATGGCATTTACTCTGTTTTCTTTATGTGGCTGTTATTGCTTTAGCCTCAGAGACAGTGGCTTCTCTTTGCGTCTATTATTTATATATTCACCACAGATCTCGTTTCTCATAATAGGTGCCACTTCTTTATATAATGTGTTTTCTTAATCAAACTATTTCCTATAAGACCCTAGATTATAGCCACAACATATATTCAATATTTTGATTTTGACAAACTGGCATTAAATTGATGCCTGTTTTCAATAGTGAGAATTTGTTTTATGTAGTGCTTAAACAATGGAAATAATTAGCTAACAATTGATATACTTTAAAAGCAATTCTGAAATAATCACAATAGATTTTTCTACAGGGAATATGATGAAATTTGATTCATCTTCAAATTTCAGCTCTGTTGCTTCCTTTTTGTGTGATTTGGGAAGGGGACCTAGCCTTTTCATTACTCTGTTTAATTAGCTAAAAATACCTAACTCTGAAAACAAAATGATTCAAGGGTCAAAATTAATAGAAAATATCAACTGAGATTCTGAAATTGTCTAACTCACTGTTCTTTTGCTGTGAAGAGACACTGTGACCAAGGCAACTCTTACAAAAGAAAATATTTAACTGGAGTCTTCCTTACAGTTTCAGAGACTTAGTCCATTGTCATCATTATGGGGAGCATAATAGTAGGCAGGTATGGTGCTGGAGAAGAAGTTGAGAGCTATCTCCTGGTTTACAAGCAGAGAAGAGACTGGGCTTGGCATGACCATTTGAAAACTCAAAACCCATCCTCAGTGACACACTTCCTCCAACAAGGCCACATCTCCTAATTCTTATAATCACTTCAAATAGTGCCACTCCCTGGTGACTAAGCATTCAAATAGATGAGCCTATGGGTACCATTATTATTCAAACTACCACACTGAAAATTTAAAATGCACTGATATAAAAATAACTATGATAACATGAAAATGTATAATTTCAACAATAGAAATTTATGATATGGATTTAACAGAAAACATTACCAAAACAAACAATCAAGTAAACAAAAAAACTAGTGTACATTGAAAGATTAGCTAAATCTGTTTTCCTCTGTAGAATGGAAAGTACAGAGAAAAACAAAACAAAACAAAACAAAAAACCAGCAAGTGCATAGAGCTTTAAGGACCAGTAGTGACTGCTGCAAAAATGTAGCAGACACACAGTCTCACAAACAACGGAGGAAGAAAAAACAAAGCAGAATTTGCCAAGATGCTGACTAAATGCATATGTTTATAGATGTCCAACAGACTCTACAAAGATAAATATTGGGGATCCAAGTTTTAGGCATATCATATTTAAATTTCTGACCATTAATGACAGAAAATCTTGAAAAGAGACAAAAATGATTGGTTATCTACACAGTAACAGTAATACCAGCTTTTGATCAGACTCAGGGAAGAGCTCAATATAGGGAACATGGTCTCTAGAATACTGAAGGGAAAAGTAAGGGTCAACTTGCAACTCTGTACTCCGTGAAAGCATCCTTCAAAACCAAAAGTGAGATACAAACATGTTCAGTGAGGTGAGGATAGAAAATCCCTCACCTCAGGACTTTAGCAGGGACACTGCAGAGAGGGCTCAAGAGAGACAGACCCACAGTAAAGAATCCCAGCTACAGTTATGAATAACAGCCACTAGAAATCCAGAGCTTAGTTTCCTTTGATTTGAATAAAATATATAAAGTTAAGGAGGACAGAATCTATTGTTTGTATAGTTTTAAAATGTATGAAAATGAGCACCCATGATTCTATGCCTCCTTCTTCAGCCAAGACTTTACAACCAGGAGAGACTCAACCCTTGAACTGTGAGCGTAAGTCAATTATCTTCCATTAAAACGCACACTCTCTCTCACACACACTGTAAAACAAAGGAAGAGTTAAGTAGAATGACTATGTCTCTGTTATGCCCAGTGCGTGGGAACTCCAAAAGACCACCAGGGAGATTGACACACTGAAATGCAAAAGCAAGGTTTATTATCATGCACGTAATTGCAAGCTGGCAGGGACCTCATCAGCACATGAGAGGAGGTTCCCCACCCTTCTAGAGAGAATTATTTAAAGGCAAAAACCAGGAAAGTTACATTAGCAGGGTTTGTGGTTATGGGTTCAGTCCTAACTGGTTCTTGTCTACGGAGTTTTTACAAATTTTTATTCTCGAACCTCGCCTGTTGCTTGTTTTCTTGTTGGCTGACCTTCGGGTGGGGATATTCTGTGGTTATCTGTACTTTCCAGGTAGCTACCCTGTTACTTTTGCCCCTAGTCATTTCTGAAGACTGGATTTTTTTTTTTTTTACAGGAAATAGCTTACACAAGACACAAGATGGAAGCGGAGGACAAAATGTAGGAACTTTGGTTCTTCAATGACAGGTTTTAATGTCTACCAAAAGCAGCCAACATTAGTTGTAAGAACACTGTGGCAGGTTTAAGGTGAACAGCAGAGTTCCTAAGGGAGCCAGGAAGACATAGGCCCAAATGTTCAGAAAGAATTCAAACACAGTAACTTGACTATTCATTTCCTCTTAAGTAAGCAAGGATTGGGAGGCAAAGGCAGATCAATGGAAAACCAACAGTAAAATGGCGGACTCAGCGGTGTAAATAATTGAATATAAATGAACGGAGCGGGCCAGGAAGAAGGCACTGCTGCGAACTCAGATCAACTCGTGCTCCCCTCCCCACCTAGGTGAATCAGCCTGTAGCCTCATGCATGGTCCGCAAACACACTGTGACTGAGCCACACTCCAGCCTGATTCCAGCTCCTTACTTAAAAACAAACAAACAACCAGAAAACAAAACCAAACAAAATCCCCCAAACAAACAAACAAAACCACACCACTACCACCACCACCACCTTTCATTTTGAGTTAACATCATTAAGTCATCCAGACTGGCTTTGAACTCTGCTGTATTGAAAATGTTGTCCTGCCTCAGTCTCTTGAGTAGTTAGGATGACAAGCTTGCATTAGCAAGCTGGCCTTGTAGGCTTGTCACCTGTTGTTCTCAGTGAGCGACCATGGATCAGAGGTCTGGAATGTGTGTAGGCAGGAGTGACCACAAAGATGAACCCCAGGGCAGTCATAGTACCACTGATCACAGGAATCTGGAGTCAGAGGCTGGGCATGCGCAGAGCACCATGGGTCCAGGGTCCGGACTGCACATGTGTGGGTTCCAACAGCAGATGTGGTATCTCAGGTGCTGGCACCAACGGAGGGATTGAAGCAGGGTTGAGGGTGCAGAATCATTGCAGCACCTGGTCGGAAACCTGGGTGCAGTGGAGGCAGCTCCAATAGCTAGCTGAGTAGCAGCCCCTTTCGGGTGCGTGAGGATGGAGGGAATGCAGCTGCTTTTCTGTGTTCGCCATGGGAAACAGTGAGAATTACTCCAGTAAAGACGGTGTCCAGCGTTCACTGCAGAGCAACATTTCTGGAAGCTGGTATGAAAGCCTTATGACGTCTGCAGCTGCAATGGGCTACTGAGACCCTTGGTAGCAAAGGCCTGGGTCAGGTAAGGCTAGTGTAGAGCGGACTACGGGGTCTGCAATGGACTCGTTGTGTGGTCAGTGGTGTGTGGCTGAGAGCTGTAAGCTCTTTGTCCCTGAGTAAGACAGAGGTCTCTGCCAAGCAGCCTTTCCCACTTTCTGCTCTCTAGTTCTTCAGTTTTGGCTCTGTTTGGGTTTGTGTTTATCTCTGGACTCCTAAACTCCACTTAGCTATTTTTGTGCATGGCTAGTTGTCTTTTTTTTTTTTTTGATGCAAAGGCTGGTAGCTCTTATTCTGCCATATTGCCTGTGTCAGTTTTCAACTATAAGTTTGAAAAGAGATTGGACAATTACTGAATTGGAAAATTGCCTTGAAAAGCAGCTTTCTCAGAACAGAGTGAAGGTGGACTGGTGAGATGGCTCATCAGGTAAGGGGCTTGCCTTCCTGGGACCCACCCAGTGGAAGGAGGCAACTAATCCCCTTGGCTTCCATATAGGTGTTTGTATCATATGTGTTTGTGTATGCATGTGCATGCACGTGCACACAACACACATGCAAATACACACAGAAGCACATACACACATAAATAAAAATAAATGTAATAAAAACTTTAAAATAGGTCTTAGATAAAACAGAGGCTATGAATAACATGCCCTTCTGATACTCAATGTTTTAAAATAAAAATTTCAACAAAGCAAACAAACTTTAGGCCCAGGTATTTCAACAGTCTCGAATTTGTGAGGAATTAAAATGTTGATAATATATTTATAATATAGTATCAAGTCTGATAGTATTGTTTAGTATCAAGTCTGTATGGGAGTAACCAATTGCTTTCAGTTGAAACTGAAGCCTGCTCATAGGAGGGAATTCAAGCCTGAAACTTAGTCAAAAGCCTGCGACTAGAGATGCCATAGGTGTGGTGAGGATGCCACAGCTATTGTTGTGCTATAGACATGATGTGTCCATCAAATTGCCTTGTAATAGTAAGGTTTAACCTTACTTTCCACTTTGCTCAGAGAAGCGTCCCTCTGCAGTGGGCAGTAACAGCAACAGAGATGCATTAACTAGTCAAAGTGCTGAGAGTTTGTGATTGTTGAGAGCTCAGCACAAAAATGGAACATCTCTTTCACCCTCTCCATGGATAACAGAACACCGTGAGGAGAAGCTGAAAAGAGCAGAAAGCAGGAGGATGGCAGCATCCTCTTGTGCAGTGGGGAGGGACCCATGAGGCCCTTCTCCTCCCTGAAGCACTGCAGGCAGTTAATCATTGCTGGGGAGTCAGAGGTGTTTTCTTCAGTGGTGTAACCACGGG
Source organism: Ondatra zibethicus (assembly GCA_004026605.1). Lineage (NCBI taxonomy): Eukaryota > Metazoa > Chordata > Mammalia > Rodentia > Cricetidae > Ondatra > Ondatra zibethicus. The sequence goes on along the minus strand of PVIU01002460.1, from coordinate 9,900 downwards.
CATGGTGTTTATCCACCTGCAAATAACCCCTCATTTTATGCTTCTGTAAGCAACAGTAGTGTAACCCACTGAGTTACCAAAACAAACAAACAAAACAGTAATTCCAAAATCAAACCAAACCAAAAACCCAAATTCAAAATCCAAACCAAACCTTAGACACAATAACAATACCACCCATGAAAGAAGAATCAGTAGGCCCGAGAGAGGGACAAGAAGGATAATGGAGGAGGAACATGACCAAAATATGATAAATATGAAGATGTCATAATGAAACTCATATAGAATTAACATAAGCTAAAGCTAACAAAACATTTTTAAAAAATGGGAAACCAAGATGAAGATATACATCTTTTGTTTGTTTGTTTATTTTTTTTTGTTTTTGAGGCAGGGTTTCTCTGTCTAGCCCTGGCTGTCCTGGAACTCACTCTGTAGACCAGGCTGGCCTGGAAGTCAGAGATCCTCCTGCCTCTGCCTCTTGAGTGCTGGGATTAAAGGCGTGTGCCAACACCATCCAGCAAAGTCACACTTCTTAATTGCTTTTGTCCAACCAGAGCAAACCTGATAGTCATCCTTGGGCAACACATTATAGCAAATGAAAACTTGAACAATGCCTGTCATGAATAGTGACAGTAGATTTATAAAAGCAAATAAAATATTAGATCAAATCCATTGCTATACAAAAAATAAGTCACTATTATTCATTTAGTCTAGTTATTTCCAAAGGATATAAAATCAATTTAACATTGAAATCTGAAAAAAAGTGTGTGTGTGCACATGTACATGAATATTTGCATATGTGTGTACTTAACCATGTCATACAGAATAAAACTGGTGATGCATAAATGATTCTGCTAATGGATACAGGAAAAGCATTTAACAGAATCCAACTTGGTCCTCTTAGCACTTGTCTGGTTCTGTGCTCTAGGTTTCCTTTATATCTACTGGGTACCTGCTCTCCTCTACTGCCCCTAAATGCTGTTTGCAGGTCTTCACTACAGGCCTCTTCTCCTTTCTTACCACTCTTCGATGGATATGCGTCCATGGCTTTAATTTCCACTTATCTTTACTGCTCTAGGCTAGCCATTGCTAATGCCATACTCAACTCACTCAGATTCACATAAATGTTTGTTTTGAGTTCTCTATTTGTATATTTTCACATTCAGTGTATTACAATATAAACTTTATTTGTGTATTGATTTTTGGAGACAGGATCTCATTTAGCTCAGAGTAGCCTTGAACTGTCTATGTAGATGAGATGGATTTGAACTTCCAATCCTTCTACTTCCACATCAATTACCAGGGTTACAGGTGCATGCCACTGTACTAGGTTTCAAAATTAAACTCTTCCTTCAGATGTATCCCTGCCTGCTGACAAAATCCTTTATCTTAAAAGTTAAGTTCTTCTTAACTTTTTATTTTCCCTGAGACAGAGTTTCTCTGTAGTGTTGGTGCCTGTCCTGGAACTATTCTGTAAACCAGGCTGGCCTTGAACTCACCTGTCTGTGAATTCACCTGTCTATGCCTCCTGAGTCTTGGGATTAAAGGTTTATGCCACTACCACCCAGCAAGTTCTTTTTAACTTTTTAATAAGAGGGCTGAATTATTTTTTAAACAATCTTTTTTTACATACCAATCCCAGTTCCCTCTCCCTCCTGTCCTCCTGCTCCCCACCCCCCGCAACTTCTTCCCATCTAACCCCCCTCCACTCTTCAGAGAGGGTGAGGCCTCCCACAGGGAGTCAACAAAGTCTGTCACATCACTTGAGGCAGGACCAAGGCCACCACCCCCTATCTAAGCTAAGCAAGGTATCCCTTAGGGAATAGACTCCAAAGAGCTAGTTCATGCACTAGGGATAAATCCTGGTTCCACTGCTAGTAATCCCACCAACTGGAGGGCTGAATTCTTAAGAAAGTAGAAGGAAAGAAAAATAATTGTAAGATTTGCTGTGGGTGGGCACTTAGTTTAGAGCAGAGAAGTTTGCATGCCAGCACAGGGGAATTTCATAAAAATACTTAGGTTTTTGGGAACCGAGTTAGTATGGAATAGAGAATCAGAAGATCCAAAGTCTGTGGGAGGTAGACGGGAGTTATGTCAGTAGTCAGGTGACTTGGCTGTTCTGGCTTCAGATGGGGAAGAGGTGGCGAGAGGAAGTCCATCCAAGACAGAACAGTGTTACTTTCATCTCTCTGACAACAGAACCTGTGGCGTTCCAAGTGACCACAGTGTGACCTGTGCAATATTCCACTGCTGACCTGGAGCTGAAGGCATGTAAGTCCACACTATCTGGAGGATACATTAAAGTTAAGGGCAATGTCATAGCCTAGAGGTAGGGTCCCAATCCAAATGAGGTGAGACTGGCAGAGTAAGGGTGGGAGAACCCTAGGTACCAGACAGCTGTTGGTACAAGAGCAACAAGATGCACATAACATTTTCAGGAGAACTGGCAATTTAGAGATCAGTATGCTAAGCTAAGCAAGGGAGGCTCTAGAAGACAAATGCCATATTTTCCTTCAGATGTAGGACACCGACTTAAAATCACCTTAGTGGAGCAAGCTCAGTTTGTCTAGTAACCTAATCTGTTTAGTTTGAAGTTTTGCCGATTTTGTTTTTGATTGTAGAAAACCATAAATTTCCTTCAGTTCTTCATCATATTGTTGATATTTTTTCTTTAATATTTTGGGATTAATTGTTGAAAGTATTGACTGTAAAGTGCATCATCAGTAAGACTGTTCAGGCTTTTTGTTTTTTTAACTTTCATTGGTTCTTTGTGGATTTCACATCAAGCATTTTGATCCTGTTTATCACCCTGTCTCCTCTTATCCACCCTCTGCTCTTGCAACCTCCCCCAAATCAAAACCAAATTTAAAAGAAAAACAAAAGAACAAAACAAAGGAACAAAACAAAACAGCAGCAACAACAAAATGAAATAAAGAAAGAAAAGAAGAAGAATCTGGTCATGGGAGCTGTAGTGTGTTCCACTGAGTCACACAGGTTACCCTTTAGTCCCTTCATCTGTACTTGCAAGTGTGGGGGAGGCCGCTTATTTGTTCCCTTCTGCCCAGACTCCTGAAATAATCACACAGAAACTTTATTAATTGCAATATTGTTTGACCAATAGCTTAAGGGCATCTCTGGCTTACTTTTATATCTTAAATTAACCCATTTCTATTATTTTATATTTTACCATGAGGCTTGTGGCCTACTGGCAAGGTTCTGGCTGACAACTGACATCTTTCTCCTTTGGCGGCTACATGGCATCTCCCTGGCTCTGCCTACTCTCTCTATATATCTTTTCCGGCCTGGCTATGTTCTGTTAAGCCATTGGCTGAAAGCAGTTTCTTTATTCACTAACCAATAAAAGCAACACATATACAGAAGGACTTTTCACACCATTTCCCCTTTTCTGTTTAAATAAAAAGGAAGGTTTTAACTTTAACACAGAAAAATTGCTTATAACAAAACAGGTATCAAGCAAGAATTACAGTTACAATATTTATATCTACTTTATCTTTTATCATAACTAAGGAAAACTATAATTATAACTATCTATTCTTCAACTTCATCAAAGACCCCAGAAGGATATAATATTACCTAAGGAAACAGGAAGTGCATTGTAAGCAACTTCCAAAACTCTAGAATTGACAGAGACATCTCACTGCTTGGACAGTCACCCAAAGTTCTTTTGTGATGTTGGAGCATCTTCAGCCTACAGGCCCATAGCATCTGGCAGACATTTCCACGAAGCAGGAAATTTCAAAGACAGTTCCACCTACATTGGCAGTTTGCCAGTCACTTTCTTCTGTGAGCTGTAGAATGTCTGGCAGACTCTTTCATGAAGCAGGAACCCCGAAGGACTGTCTCACCTTCTTTAGGCAGCTTCAGCATCATTTTTCTGTGGGTCCTGCAATTTCAGTCAAACAGTTCAGGCAAGAACAGTTTCTTGCTCAAATGACTAAGGAGCCTCTTCAATGCCAATCTTCCTCTTGAAGTAGCTGGTGCTGCCAGGAACAGATGTGTCTCATTGCCATGAAAAGTCCTAACTTCTTAAAACATTTTAAATGCCATATTCTGAAGGTCTGTCCCCCTTTCATTTCCCCACCCTGTTCTTGGTCACTCTAATGATGTCATCACTGTCCTCCACCAGGCCTCCCTGGCAACTCTCATAGAGGAAAGCATTTAATTGGGGCTGGCTTACAGCTTCAGAGATGTAGCCCTTTCTCATGGTGGAAAGCATGGTGGTGTGCATGCAGACATGTGTAGGTCTGGAGAAGGCGCTGGGACCTCTGCATCTGGATCTGTAGCAGCTGGAAGAGTTTCATTCCTTCTAAGCCAAGTATAGTTGGTTATATGTTCAAAAGATTTTTTTCTATTAGATATAAATTTTATTTCCATGTGTTACTGTTTAAAGATCTGTAGCATCTGTTAATGTGATCATTTTTTGAAGTACTTAAATTGCTAATTTCTTTTTCTTTTTCTAAGGGACATTTCAATTTTACTAATCTTTCAAAAAGAAAAAAAGTTGACATCATTAACAGTAATTTGTTTTCATATTCTAACATCTCCTTCCATGGAGTAGGCCCAGAGAGGAAGCAGAAGGTTTGGGGAACAGGAGGCTCAGCTCTGAGGATATATAGTCCTACCCTCGGTTGCTAGAAGCAGATTCCCTAAGTTGAGGATAAGCTGCCAGCTTTGTGTCTTAGGTGAGCAGGTGGATCAACATTTATCTTCCACTGCTGTGGAACCGGAGAAGCTGAGGTTTCAAGGGTGTATGTGATGCCCACAGTTTGATCCCTCCAGTGGGGTGATTAATATTCAGGGATTTTGAAAGTGAAGAGATAGACATGGTTGCAGTTGGAGACATACTCAGCTAAAGCATTAACTACTTCAGGATGATTGGGAACTCATGTGGGGCAGTAGAACCTTTATAGCCCATATAGACTGCAGCTCTAAATGTGACAGTAGAGGCCCCTGGTATGCCAGGAAGGGGTCTGGCAGTGTGAGCACAGCTCTGGAGGATATCAGACACTTGTTCTACACAGCCCCAGCAACAGTACAAAACATAGGAAAGCCATATCCAGTTCAAGGTCAGCCAAGGCTGTATGAGACCCTGTCTCAAAACAAGAAAAAAAGAAAAATACCAACTCAACCACAAGGGTAGAAGCAAATAGAATTGGATCACATAAGTCAGCAAAGCATGAAAGAATTTATTTTAAGTTTTGAAAGCAAGTAACTGTCAGTCAATATTGCTATATACAGCACATGTATCTTTAAAGTTGACAGAGAGATAAGGGCATTTCAAAACAAGCACAAAATAAGGCAGCTTGTGGCCAGAAGCCAGCAGCTCAGAAGACACTTAAAGGAATAGTATGCACAGAGGAGAAGAAAGTCTCAAGCACAAAGACACAGGAAGAACACATTTCATAAGAGGACTATACGAACAAACAAGAGCTGGGAAGGAATCCATTGTGTTCAAAGAGCAAAGCAGTCATCCCCGGAAACCGGCAGGGCAGAACGCTCTCAACAGTAACCCTAATTGTAATTTGTCTCCTCCCACTGATAAAAGAGACATAGACATGGTGAACTGGATTAAAAATACTAAAGCCAGCTCTACTGCCTCACGGGTAAGAACAACCATAGGTTGAGAACTTAAGGATGGATATCAATTGATCAAACAAATGGAAACTGAAAAATAGTTGGCATAGTTATTCTAACTCCTGAGAAGGTAGACTTCAAGCCAAGTTTTTTTTTAATGTAATTCTTTATTGAGTCTTTAGTACTTTCACGTCATGTACCCCAATCTCACTAATCTCCCTGTCCTCTATATCCACCTCTCACCACCACTGAAGTGACCCTCCCTTACAAAGAAACCCACCAAAATAATAAAAACAAAACGAGGCACGCAAGCAAGCAAACAAAAAACAAAAAAATCTTACCTTGCTCTTCCATATTTCCAACACCTTTTCATTTGCCCTACCGGCACTTGGAGCTGTGGTGCATCAGCATTCTGCCGTCCAATCAGCCTCACCTACAAAATATTCATTGCAGTGAGCCACTGGTCTGGTTCAAGGCCTCTGGTACACCATCGTCACCAGACCCTCACTGAAATTCCTCTTGGACATCCTACTGTTGCCCCAAGTTATGGAGATCCTGTAGCTATTGTGGTTATTGTTCCACAAGACCAGTTCCTTCACATGCTCAAGCAGGTCACAGATGTGACAGATGTTAGGCTGGACCAACTTAAGGCCCAAGGTGTGGGTCTGGGTTGTAGCTGAGCTGGTCAATCTGGGCTGCTGGGACTGCACCCCTCAGATGAGGTGTGGAGTCAGCTCTTCTAGGCCCATGCTGTGGGGGCCAGCTCTCCCATGTCCATGGTGAGGGGTGGGACTGTCTCTCTGGAGTGCAGGGGTCAGGTCCCCCATGGCGGGTAGGACTGGCTGTCGTGCGGCAGCGTCCAGAGAGGGGCAGGTCAGCCGTCCCAGGTCAGTGAAGGCTCAAACCAAGATCAGTCAGAAGAGATCAAAGAGTCCACTATCTTTCAATAAAGAGAACTCTTAATAAAATATAGAGTAGTTCTAGATATGGATGTACCAAATGTTGGGGCTTCTGATTTCATAAAACAAACACTAGTGGACGAAAAGGTCAGTGGGCCCTGATACAGTTTTATCCTTAAATATTTCATCTAAACTAAAAATCTAAGAAGTGTCAGAGTTAAACTATAATATAGATTACAGGAACCTAATTGATAAGTACACAATATCTATCCAGCAGATACAGAATAATCATTGTCACAGCAGCCTCTGGAATCTTCTTTGAAATCGACAGAAAAGGGTAGAGGAAGATATCATGACAGAGATGGGAAATCAAAGAAAGGATGGGTTGCCTGTGATGAGGAAGCAGAAAGGGGAAAGAAGGAAACCACGAGAAGGTGTCTGGAGGCATGGGGAGGGCGCTGGAAAACACGGATGAATCGGAATGAAGTATTCACATGTAAGAGACACTATTTTGTATGCTAATCTGAAATAAAATGAAACCTACAACTTTAACTTTGAAAACAAAAGTACTTTAAAAATACTTCACAAGGCTTTCAAATAAACTGAAATAAAAAAGCAGGTAAGCATGTGAGAATGTGCAGTGACAGTGACTAGAGAAGACAAACTGAAAACAGAATGTGCTAAGGCCACAGCCACCCGGCGAACTGAAATGTAAGGGGTCAACAGCACCGAGTATGTTTCCAGGAAGATGGAAAAAATCACAACTTTAACGTTTAATCCTGAATTGAAGCCAAATGCAAACATTAGTTGAAGGGATGAGAGGCAGTTAGGGACTGGGTGACAAGGGAGGGCATGGAAGAAGCTTAGAGCGAGCCTCAGCTTGTGGTTCCTTTCACATGAGGGTCGAGAACAGGTAGCACTGGTCTCTTAGTCATGTTAACTGGAAGGTGTCCAAGGGAATGATGCAAATCCTCTGTACTTCTTCCTCACCGGGAAGCACCATGATTGTAAGAATGAACAATTTATTGAATCAAATAGACATGTGTATATTACTGCATATAATTGTTATCCATTAACAATTGCACCATATAAGCAAAACAAATTGAGTAAGGAATTCTTTCTTATTTCATTATTATTGGGAGGGGCATGCCTGTTATGTCACATGTGTAGAAGTCAGAGGACAGCTTTCAGGAACTCTCTGCCACCTTGCTGAGCAGGCTCTCTCTTTTCTCTTGCTCTGTAGATGCCAGGCTACCATCTGGGTGATTCCATCACACCACAGAGCTGCTGGTATTACAGGTGCATGCTGCTGTGTCTAGCTAGCCCGTTGTGGGCCTGGGATTGAATTCTGATTACCAGGTTTCTGAAATAAGCGTTTCTACCCTGTGTCACCTTGCCAGCCCAAGACCAGGAAATCATTAGCATGCCGATTGCTCCATACTAAGTGTTCAACAAAGGCTAATCATCATGAGCATTTTTTCATTCAGAATACATGCATTTCAGTTCATTCCAAACCCATATTAAGGTTGAATATTGTTTTAAAACTGTGAATACACATATGAAGGAACCAAGATCAGTGTAGTTGAATGTTGTAAGGCAATGGTTTATACTCCATTCTAAGTGAAGAAAGAAGAAACCCATGATTTGTATACGGCAAAACCCCAGCCCATGTCAGATGTGGAATATATCATACTGCGGACAGCAGCTGTGAACCTGAAATCAGCAAAATGACCTTTCCTTCTGGCTTCCCGAGATAAACGGCTTACCATCCTAAATAAGTTACACAAATGCTTATCTCAGGCAGCTGCAAACATGGGACATATTTATAAACCACACTTTGTGTTTCATATTCTTCTCTGAGGATTTCAAAGTCTGGCATTTTCCTTATTACTATGTCTCGCATATTTACCCTCTACTTCTCAGTTTCCAGGGTCAAACCATAATTCAAGACCTTGAGCTCCAGTTATCATGGAGAATGAAGATGTTGTAATAAGAAAGTTTATGGTACTTTTTACAAAATTTTATTAGATTCTACTTCAATAATGGAATTTCCAGACTGAGGGTCCATTTGACTGACCCAGATAAGCGCATATTGCAGCTTGCTATGTTAAACTCTTTCCCCGTGTTATCTTATTGTTTCCTTTTCTCTTCAGTCGTTAGGTGTGTGTGAGAAGGAGAGAGAGAGAGAAAGCAACACATGTACACATGCAATCCTGTGTGTGTAAGTGATAGCAACATATGTTCATCCCATGTGTGTGAGTGCCCACAACATGTGCAACATCCATACACATATTTACCACACACAGATAATTGTACATTTAAAATCATGAAAAAATACTGGTATTAAAAATCATTTACTTTATGGGTGAAGATGTAAAAATTGAAATTAAGGTTAGCTATTATATAGGAAATACATCATAGACAGGTTCTTCTCACTTTCAGACTTTGTTTTTTTCTCCCCACCTCCCTTCTTTGAGACATGGTTTCGTGTAGTATAGGCTAGCCACAAGCATGTGATGCACAAGCTTGCCTCAAACTTCTGACCCTTTTGGTTCCATTTTCTAAGTGGTAGGGTTATAAATACACATCATCATGCCTGGATATTGAGTTTTAATTTTAACAGTTTTCATTATTTTATTGACACTTGTAAAAAGTTGGTGTTGTTAGCTCCTGGGCTGAATCACGTCCCCTTTAAAACTCATGTCAAAATTCTCCTCTCTGGTGCTCCAGGATGTAAATGCTGTACTGTGGGACAATGGTCTTGTACCCTGTTAAGATTTGTCACTTGTACTGGTTTAATAAAACTCTAATTGGCCAGTAGCCAGGCAGGAAGGATAGGCAAGGTGACCAGAATAGGAGAATTCTGGGAAGAGCAAAGGCGCAGCCTGCAGTCCTCACCCAGATGCAGAGGAAGCAAGATGAGAATGTCTCACTGATAAAGGTACCAAGCCACATGACTAACACAGACTAGAATTATGGGTTAACATATGATGTAAGAGTTAGTTAATAAGAAGCCTGAGCTCATAGGCCAACCAGTTTATAATTAATGTAGACCTCTGTGTGTTTCTTTGAGACTGAATGGCTGGGACAGAAACCTCTGTCAACAATGGAGCTCCAGGATGCAAATGGTGCCCCAGGATGCGAATGGTACCCCAGGATGTGAATGGTACCCCAGGACGTGAATGGTGCTCCAGGATGTGAATGGTGCTCCAGGATGTGAATGGTGCCCCAGGATGCAAATGGTACCCCAGGATGTGAATGGTGCCCAGGATGTGAATGGTACCCCAGGACGTGAATGGTGCTCCAGGATGTGAATGGTGCTCCAGGATGTGAATGATGCTCTAAGATGTGAATGGTGCCCCAGGATGCGAATGGTGCTCCAGGTTGTGAATGGTGCCCCAGGATGAGA